>JAOSBK010000001.1:18385283-18396283 GCA_027568895.1 Erythroxylum shatona | reverse complement strand
TGAAGTGGTTCAAGAAGAGAAAAAGGTAGAGGAAGAGAAGAGCTTCCATTTGAGCCAAAGATCTCTTCATTTGGTGATGAATCAAGGTAAGATCATTTTGAATCTTTTGAATTTTTGGAAGGATTTTAGTTCATAAAGTTTAAAAAATGCATGAGTTTAAGTATTCTAGCACCAATTTTAGTGATTATGCTTTGTGGAATTTTCAATTGAAAATCTTATTAAGTAGGATTTTGTTATTGTAAAAGAAAATCAGGAAAGGAAAGAGGAGCAAGAAGAGAGACATTTTGAGCAAGTTTTTAAGCAAGAAAATCAAGGTGGGTACATGTTTATAATAGAGTAAATAAGCCACTAATGTTTTCTTTGAATGAAAGAAGTTTAATGATTTCAATTGCATCAAAAGTGTTGCATTTATTGCTTTTGAATATCATGTTTATGAAATCGTGTTTTCGAAATATCTCATGACTATGAAAAGTCAAGATTCGAAAAAGTGTTATTTTGGGCAATATGTTTACAAGATGTGAAATACATGATTATGTGGGTTTGTGGTGGTCCCCGAAGTTAAGTCAAGTGTACTTCAACTAAAGGCTTCTCCCGTCTGCCCGCTAGTGTCATAGAGCTCCTTCATGGACTCCCATAAGTTCACGGCTATATAAAACCATTATGTGAAATTTCATTAGTACGTTTTGTTCACAGCTACACAGGAACCTTATGGGAAATGTGTAGTATGTTCCATTTTGGATCCACCCAAACCATTTCGATGTGCTTATGTGTTTATGATATGTGAACAAGTTTGATGCATTCATGTTTTATAGTTTGAGAATTTGACTACATGATGTGAAACATGTGTTTTATGAACTCAATGAGAATTTTCTATGACAAGTGAATATTTTCAAAGATTTTACTTATTGTTCTGTTATAAACCGTTACCCACGAGTTTTTAAGCTCACCCCCTTTTTTTATCTCATCTTTAAGTGATAGCTAAGAGATCAAGTGATCAAGAGCCTAAGGGGATTTCTCTAAATTTGCTTATTTTGTATTTTGAGTTGGTTTTGGGAAAGCACAATGTTTTAGTTGCATACCAAGTTTATTTGTTTAAGAATGTTTGTAATTTGAGACTTTGAGATGATGATGTATTGAGGCTTGAAATGCCATTAAAGATTTGTAAAACTTTATTCTTTTAATGTTAAGGAAATATGAATTGCGTGTGGATGATATTAAGATAATTACTAGCTTGAGCAGATGGTTTTTGAATATATATATAACATAAATTGTGGAATATATAACCATCCAAGGCATTATTGTTTCTAACCATTCAAAAATAACCTTGATCTGATATCTCTTGGGAAAGTTATGCCAATTGCAAGACATCTTTTGTGTACTGTTCATAACCTTCTTCTGGTCACTGTTCATCTCGTATTGTCTGGTCCAATTCTGACCCTTTAGATGACAAAATATTAACTGATGTCTCATGAAAGTTGTATATATTGAAGTCCTCTTTTGAACCCTCTAAAAATGACCTTGATCTGACGTCTCTAGAGAAAGTTATGCCAATTGCAAGATATCTTCTGTGTATTGTTCATAACCTTCTTCTAGTCACTGTTTATCAGGTATTGTCTGGTCCAATTCTGACCCTTTAAATGACAAAATCTTACTTCAATGTCTTCATGAAAGTTGTAGATATTGAATTCCTCTTTTAAAATCTCTAAGAATGTCCTTGATCTGATGTCTCTATAGAAAGTTATGCTAATTTCCAAATATCTCCTATGTACTGTTCATAACCTCCTTCTAGTCACTATTCATCTTGTATCGTCTGGTCCAATTTTGATCCTTTAGATGACAAAATCTCACTCAATTCTTCATGAAAGTTATAGATATTGAAGTCCTCTTTCGAACCCTCTAAGAATGACCTTGATCCGATATCTCTAAAGCAAGTTATGCCATTTTTCCTGGAAAGGTTCAATATGATCGCAAACGAAACCTTATTTGATTCTTTTAGACCAATCTTTGTTATCCGACCTCTAAACGAAGTGATCCTTCAGACAATAGATTCCTAACACATTGTGCTATCTCTCCACAAAAATTGGCAGCATTCCGAGTTGATTGGAAAAAGCTGTGATTGAAGGAAAGTGAGGGAATCTATTGGAATAGTATGAACAGGTGTTATTTTACTGAACATGCTTAGGCATTTTGAATCTATCTGGATCTGTAGAGTTCCAATTGAGATGATTTTTAATGTGGAGTAAACTAGAGACATAGATTTACAAATTATATGAAGAAATCAAATTCTGATTCAGTTCCTAAGACTTTCAATATTTGGATGGAAGTTAGGCCGGACATTTATGGTATCAGAGAATGAAGATGAACCGAGGATGACTAATGAGGGTTAATTGGAATAACTATACATGGTCAAGGATATTTTGATAATATAAGCTCACATTTTATGGTTCTGAATGTTGGGCTCCGAAATTGGGGTCTAACATGCAACCTTAATGTAAGAGATAAGGTCAAAAATGTGATGATAAGAGATAAATTAAAGGTGACTAATATTAATGAAAAATTAAACGAGGCAAGCTTTAGATGATTCAAACATGTTAAGAGGAGGCACTTTGATGCTCTAGTGAAAAGATGTGAGAAGCTTGTACTTAGACAATGTAATAGTTAAAAAGGAAGGCTTAAGAAGAACTAAGGGGAGGTGATTATGAATGATATGACTCTGTTAGAACTTACCAAAAATATGACCTTCAATAGAAAACTTTGATATACTAGAATACAAGCAAAGGATCTCATATAGAGGTCCTTCTGTTTCTCGTAGGTCCTTATGTCTTATATTTAGGATAAACATTTAATATGTAATACTTTCCTCTTAGTTACTTAGCCTAAATATTTGCTTAGCCTAAATATTTTTTGTATTGACTTGTTTTATTTATTTATTTACTTTCTTCTTTCTTATTTGTGTGTTTATTTATTTATTTATTTTATCTTTTATTTTTATTCTTTATTTTTTCTATATTACTTATTTTTATATTTTTATTTATAGATTTATATTAATATTTATTTTTTGTTATCATTATTTCTTTTTATTTTTAATTATTATTACTTTATTATTTTAATTTATATATGTATATGTTTATTTATTTTTTATTTTTTCTTTTTTTCATGTAGGTCTATTGAAAACAATCTCTTTATTAGTTAATGGTAAGGCTGCATATTATTGAACCTCTCTAGACTTGGTGTATCAACGGAAATTTCACTAAATTGTTGTTGTTGTCATTGAAACAATGCAATAATTCTTTTCAACTATATATTTATTGGAGAGTCAAAGGGTATGTAAAATTCTTCTTTTTATAAATTGGCAGGTTCACTTTAAGTACATGAACAGTGCTTCAATCAATTCGTATTAGCTTTTATTCAAAAAGAATTTCAATTGACACTTGTTCAAAGAAGAAGCCAGATGACGCAAGAGGGACCAATTCAAATCAAGATAGTGAGAGATAAATAGTGACAGTGAAAAAGGTTATGACAAAGGTGGTAGAGGAAGAGGCAAAAATAAAAAGCAATAGTTAATAGAGAAATTTTAGAGACAATACTAGTAGCTCATTTTATTGCTCATAAAAGAACTAATTATGCAACAATCCAGACTATCTGCCCATAAAATTGTCGCGCTTTCCCAGGGGTGAGAAGAGCAAAACCGTGAGGGTCTTAGCCCGAAGGCAACCCAAAGCGAACAATATCTATGGGCAGGTAGTATGGGTTGTTATAAATGATATCAAAGTCGGGCCCTGAATTGTTGTGTTAGCTAGGCTGGGCCATAAGGGGGTAAAGAGTGTGAGATCTCACATCGGTTAGAGAGAAGAACAAAGTATGCCTTATAAGGGTATGGATACCTCTCCCCTGTAGACGCGTTTCCAAAGGTAGGAAGAGCAAAACTGTGAGGGGTTTGGCCCTAGGGGCAACTCAAAGCGGACAATATCTGTGAGCAGGTGGTCTGAATTGTTACAAATTATAAAAATAAAGATCAGTGATATGGTAAGTATGGGCATAATAATAATAATGTACAAGGTTATTATTACAAGAAACATAGTCATATTTAGAAATAATATCATAAGAAATGATGATCAAGCTAATTCTATTGAATAATAAGATGATGAATATAACATATGTCTTACTTCTTTTGTTTTTCATATTATACAAAGATGTTTGACATCTTAATAGTGTTTGCAATAACCACGTGACTATTTGTAAAGATTTTTTGTCAATATGGATGATTTAATGCATACACGTCTTAAATTAGGCGACAACAACTATGTTTAAGTATATGTAATGAGAATTGTTGCTATAATTTCAAATTTGGGAGGAAGCTTATTCATAATGCGATATTTGCTTTTGGGTTAACACATAAGTTTCTTTGGTTGGGAAATTGATGAAAATAGGATAATATTTGGTGTTTAATATTGATGAATGCAAAACTTATGATAAAAGAAGTATTATTTGGTTTACTCAATTAAAATGACTAAAAATAAGATATTTCATATTAATTTATTAAAATTGAGTGTTAATGTACTTAGTATTTGATTTTATGATTGTATAGTTTAGGTTTGTTCATCTTAATTTTAGTGCTTTAGCTTTATTGCATAAAAGGGAGATGGTTTATGATATTCCTATTATAAAAGGTGACAAGAAGCTATATAAAGCATGATTTTGTAATAAATATCACCGAGATAGTTTCTCTAGCAGAGCATATATAAAGAACCACAAAACCCTTGATGTTGGTTCATATTGATGCTTACAATCCTAAACAAACTTCTTCCTTAAGTAAAAGTACGTATTTCTCTACGTTTATAGTTAAATTTTCAATAATGTAATGGGTCTAATGTTTGAAATAGAAATCCAAAGTTTTTGAGAATTTCAAGATGTTAAAAGTTATAACTGAGAAACAAGGTGATTATTTTATCATAACCATTCATACCGATTATGATAACAAATTTTCATTTTTCAAGTTTAAAAAATTTATGAATTTCATGGCATTTGACATAAAAAAAAATAACTAACTATACCTTAAAACAAAATAACATTACAAAGACAAATAACAAAGCCACTGTTGAAGCTATAAGATGTATATTAAAAGAGAAAGATTTTCAAAAAAAGTTTTGGTTTAAGGTTGTAGTTATTGTATTATAGTTAAACAATCAATCTCTAACTCAGATTTGCATAATTTGTGACCAATGTATATTTCAAGGCCTTTCTTTAAAGAGGATGACTGAAAATACTAAGGAATGGTATATTCTCTACTATCTTACTAGTTCTCTCCCATACCAAAAGCACTTAAAGTCTTTTCGTTTTCCACTTTTTCCAACTTTGATACGGTGTTATGACATAAAGGTTTAAATCCATCCTACTTTTCCTTATATGAAGTATTTATATCAAAAATATTTATCAATAAGAATGTCTCATTCTTTTCATTGTGAATCATATATCCTTACAAAATCATTAAGAAAAAATTATCCAATTTATCATTATAAATTTTTTAGGGTAAGATGAGCGAAGTTTTCATCTTTAAAACCCTTTCGTCTTATTCACAGTGATATATAGGGAGCATCACCTGCTAAACACAAAATAGGTAAGAGATGGTTCATCACCTTCATAGATGACCATACTAACATCTATTGAGTCTATCTTTTGCAGGATAAATATGTTATTCAATAATTTTACAATATGATAAAAATGTCTTCTACTCTAGTATTCACATACTTTGTACTAGTACTAACGGAGAATATTTTAAGGATTATAAAAATTACCTCATTGAAAATGGGATCTTCCATTAAAATTTATGTAATTAAGCCCCTCAAATGGAGTGGCAAAAATAAAAAGTTTCCATTATTTGAAATTTACATGATCTTTCATATTTGCAAACCATATTCCTAATAAATACTAGGTAATGGTGTATATATAACCACTTCCATTCCAATAAACTGACTTCCATCAAAACTTTAAAGTTTCAAACTCCCATTAGTTGTCTTCAAAAGATTTTCCCCTTATTTGGCTTCTTAACTCACTCCAACCAAGATTTCTAGGTACTATTTTTTTTTACAACATAAGTCCAACTCAAAGAAAACTAGATTTAAAGGGTATCAAATATGTCTTCCTAGATCACTATCAAAAGGGCTACAAATGTTACAATCCCATTCAAAAATATTTTTTTGTTTTGTAAGATCAATCTTTTTATTCACATGGTTCTCTTTAAGAGAGAAATTGAGTGAAGAAAGCCAATGGGATCTTTCCATGTATATTCCTAATATTTTCTATTCCCTATTATTATTAATAAAAAGGGATAAAATTGTGTTCTTAATATATAATGTCAAATTATTTATCATACTATCACCTGCCTAATAGGAATGAGGCCACTGTGTCTTAACTTGATGACACTAAAATTCCCACTAACATTCATGATGTGAGAAAAGATCAAAAGTGGACAACAGTAGTAATAGAAGAGATAAAGATCTATATATTGTATGCAAATTGTTGATATGTCCAAGGAAAATACTAGTGGGTTATAAGTGGATATTTACTCAAGGCTGGTCTAAAAGGTAAAATAGAAAAGGCGTAGTTAGTTGCTCAAGGTTATAAACAAACATATGACCTTGACTATAAAGAAACTTTTGAACCAATCACAAACTTTATGTGGGTTTTGTTATCCTTGTTAGCTAACCTAGATTGGAAGTTATGCTAGATGGATGTATCGAATGCTTTCTTAAATAAGAACCTAGAAGAAGAGGTCTGTATGAGATGTCCTCATAAATTTGAAAATAGCAAGAAAGCAAGATCTATATATAAATTCAAAAGGTTTTTATTTGATTTAAAACATTTTTTTAAGGCCTAGTCTACTTTGTTCAACTTAACTTTGAAAAAACTTTTAGCTACTACAAAGGATAAACAAATTATACCTTGTTCATTAATCAGGTTGACTATAGGAAGAAGTCAATTTTAATTATATATATTGATGACAAAGTTATCACAGGAGATGATAATAGTGAAATTGAGAACTTAAAGAAACTATTTCAGTTAGCATTCAAAGTTAAAGATCTTAAGAAGCTCTAATATTTCCTTGGGATGAAAATTACTTAAAGTAAAGTGGCATTTTCATTTCTTAAAAGAAATACATCTTATATTTTTTGAAGGAAATTGAGAAATTTGGTTGTCAACTTACTAGCACACCTTTAGAAAGAAATTGGAAACATACTATATCTATACAGATTCCTTGACAAAAAAAAATTATTAATATCTTGTTAAGAAGCTAATATATTTATCATTTACCAAACTTGACATTTCTTACCGTAAGTGTAGTTAGTCAATTCATATATGCTCCTGCAAAAAGAGTTCAAAAAATAGTAGTTCAAATACTTAGCTACCTGATTAGAGCTTCAAGAAAAGGCATTTTATTTTAGAAGAATGAAAGTTAAAAGATTGAAGGTTTTATAAACGTTGATTGGAAGAGTTCAGTTGAAAATGCTAAGTCCACTAAGCGTATTGTACAATACTTTAAAAGAATGATATTACTCAGCATAGCAAGAAACAAAATTTTGTGGCTAAAAGTACTGCAAATACATAATGATTGCATAATGCATATATCAACTAATTTGACTTTACATGCTCTTGTTATATTTGAATGTTTTAAAAACAAGTCCAATGAAGATGAATAGTGATTGTTAGTTGCCTATTACAATAGTTTACAACCTATTCAACATGAATGAATAAAATATGTTCACATTGGTATGATTTTTATCAATAATGATATCAAGGGCCAAAAAATTTGTTTGTCTAATGTACCAATCAATTCATAAGAAGATGATTTCCTCATGAACACACTTCTTAAAACAAGTTTTGAGCTAAATATATGCAAGTTGGGAATTATGAATATATATTCACTAGCTTGAGGTGGAGTATTGAAAGATTAGTATAGATTATCATATTTTATAAGTTCTAAGTCAAACCTTCTTTTTTGATACTTGATTCACAGCCATTTAGTTTATAAATTTATAGTTATTTTTTATTATATATATTTATATATCAATCAATATTATAGATAAGAAAATTCCTAAAACCTTTTATCACTATTATATATTTATTTTATATGAAGGCATGTATCGTATCATTGTATCTTCAAGCGACCACTACTCTATATAATAATGGCAATTATAAGCTCTTAGTAATTAACAATGAAATTCTTAGTCATCTAAGAAACAACAAGTAGTAGCCCTTTCAACGACAGAAGCTGAATATATAGCAGCATCGAATTATGCTAGACAAGTAGTATAGTTGCGGAAAATTCTTAAAGAATTGCAACATCGAAAACTTGGTTCTACAAAAATCTTATACAACAATATATCAACAATTGCCTTGACAAAAAATATAGTCTTTCATGATCGCATCAAACACATCAACATCAAACATCAGTATATGCGAGATTTGGTAAAAGACAAAGAGATTGTGGTTGAGTACCATAAGTCTGGAGATCAAATTGGTGACATTTTTACAAAGCTATTGAAGGCTGAATTGTTCTTGAAGAAGAAAAAAATGCTCAAAATGTCCTAAGGGAGGATGTTAGAAAGTAAACTTGGTTTTGTATTTGACTTGTCAAAATAAACAAGACAACTTGGCTTTGCCTACCTTTAGACAACTTCATTAAAGTTGTCCATGTAGAACTCCCTATATATCTGGCCGTTTAGTCATTACATTGCATTGTACAAAATCAAGAAGTAAAGTGAGAGAAAGAAAGGTTGTGTAGTGTGTGAGCTTGTTATGAACTTCCCAACTCCAACGAGTTGTGTAGTGAGAAGTGACCAATAAAGTGTGCATATCTTGACAAACAAGTTTATTTAATTTCTAGTTTATCTAATTGCCAACAGTAATGCCATATTTGCTTTTGGGTTAACACATAAGTTTCTTTGATTGGGAAATTGATGAAAATAGGATAATATTTGATGCTTAATATTGATAAATGCAAAACTTATGATAAAAGAAGTATAATTTGGTTTACTCAGTTAAGATGACAAAAAATAAGATATTTCATATTACTTTATTAAAATTGACATATTATTTTATTAAAACTGAGTGTTAACGCATTTAGTATTTGATCTTATGATTGTACAGTTTCACATAAGAGGTTTGGTCATCAAAATTTCAGTAGTATAGATTTATTACATAAAAGGGAGACGGTTTATATTTTTTTAAGTATATATTACTAAGGGCGAATGGATGGACGACCACGCAGTCCATCCACTCCATCCATTTCATCTAACGGTTACATTAACATCCTTATTACAGAGAAAATTCTAGAGATATTTCCCCATGTATTCCTCCAGCAACTCTCTCGCCCTCTTCTGCCTCCATGTCCTCCACAAACCAGCGGCTGATCGCTCTCTACAGACTACTGTGCTGAATTTAAGTTTGGATCTTTCTTTTTTGTTGTTGATTTAACAAGATTTGAACTTTGTTTTTGTGTTTTAGAAGATTTGAACTTCTGTTGCCGTCTTCTTTTGTCGTTTTTTTTTCTTTGTTTTGTTGGTATCGGCTATTTCTCTGTCTGGTTTCTGAATCTCTTTACAATTGATGGTATCGGCTATTTCCCTGTTTTCTCCCAAAACTAAAAGCTGGAAATCAAAGGAAAGGGGAAAACAGAGAAGTCCTCTTCTCATTGCGTATGAGAGGGAGAGATCTGTAGGAACGGACCAATGTCGTCAACTGCTGGTGCATCTGAAGCAGAGTTTCCTTCCGTCGATGCAGTCTTCGCACTTCCCCAACCCACTCCTCCCGTCCTCCGACGCAATAAATCACACTCCCACTAATGTTTTTATTTGTTTTTTTTCCATACTTCTGTTTTCTTCTCAGAAGATTGATAACCAGGACTTTGTTGCTTGCACTGGAGCTTTCTTCGGTGTCTTGTTTGCTGCAGTGGACGTTGGTATTCTCGCTGCGGGTAGGCATCCCTCCAGAACTTCCCATGAGGTCTCCTCTATTGATTTCTTCGATGTCTACGACGACCACGGTGGTTCTCAGTGCTTTTGTCAAACTCGCATCCCCTCCACGCCACGGCCCTCTTAGGTGACAGGTAACTGCTCTTCCTTTTATTGATTTGGTTTTGTCTGCAGGGCACGTGGAAACCGCCTCAGCCCCACGCTCAGATCCCAGGTACACATTTTTACTCTGTGCTTCTTAAAGTTTAGTACAATAGTTAGTTTTGTGCTAAAATAATTGATTCTTTCCAAGATGATATTGATACAATAGTTAGTTTTGCGCTAAAATAATTGATTCTTTCCAAGATGCTATTGATTTTATTTTCTTTTTTATGCCTGTCTTGATTTTTCTTGCGGTAACCTTGCCCAATTCTAGTCTTCAAATCTCATTCATTCATTTCTTTCTCATTCTCTCTAAATTTGTGATTTTACGCATAAGTTCCACAATATGTGTATCTATGCATATTTGTATGCTTTTATCTCCTTTTTATCTGTTTTTTTCCAATAATTATGATCTCTTTTACTTTTACTTTTTTTAATATATCAATTTTGTTTAAATCCCTTTCAAACATCGGTTTGTATTATGGTTGCACAGATACTTGCAATATCTGGGTTATGAGGTGACCTACGTGCGGAACTTCACTGACATTGATGATAAGGTGAGAATTGTAATGTATGTGATGCAAGGCATGATTATTTGCATCGTTGAACATCTTTAGAGGCTTCAATTTGGTACTGGTTTCTGCTTACTTTAGCCATAGTATATTGTTTTTAAAATGCTGTTGCTGCAAGCTAGACACAGTTTATTGATTGATGAGAAATCATATACTCAATCAACCATTTGTATGATGAACTTAGTGTTTAGGATGTATAATCTGTTTTTACTTCTACAATGAATATCTAAAGGATGTGGTGGGGTTATCCTGCACTTTGATGAGGAAGTAGAAAATAAATATGGTAATAATACTTTTTGTAGTAAATTGGAGAGGT
>JAOSBK010000001.1:18367504-18380755 GCA_027568895.1 Erythroxylum shatona | reverse complement strand
TAAAATCCTAGAATGAAAAGATTAGTTACTCATAATAATAGTAGCAACAATGAAAATAATAAAAGCAAGCATTATGAATATAAAATGAGTAGAAAGAATAGAAGAACAAATGGTGATTGCTTGGCCTTGGAGTCCTCCTCAATGCTTGAACTCAACAGCCCCCCCTTTCCTTTTGATGTGCGTGAATAGCTTCTTTCAAAATGGAGTGAGTGCTGGAGCCTTTTTTAATGCTTGGCTGTTAAGTTGATAGCCTCCTTTTCCTTGCATGTATCGTTGATGCTTGAAGAGTGAATAGTGAGTGGGTCTTTCTTGTTCTTTTTTTTTTTAACGTTAATAGCTCATTCTCCTCCTAAGAAATAGCGTCAGTCCCCTCACAGCTGGTCCTCTCCTTTTATATTATTTGCTCCCCTTCTTTTCTTTTTTAACGTCCCCCACAGCTGGTCTTGTAGAGCCCCCCTGATGTGTTATTACGTTGATGCTTTTAGAGTGAGTAGAGAGTGCTTGGTCTTGTAAAGTTGAGAGCTCCTTGTGTGTGTCGTTTAGTGAGTGAGTGGAGTGGAATAAATTAAATAATAAGTGAGTTCCCTTCTTAATGTGCGTGCCTTCCTTTGTTTGTAGTGTGTAACGATTGGCAGCCCCCACTTGTGCATTGCTTTTCTTTTATTTATTCAATCCTCCAGCTCTCCTCTCCAGCTCCTGGCCCGCCTTCCACTCCAGCGTTTTTTTTTTCCAGATTTTGTTTTCATATTCTCTTCTTGTCTGCCTGCGTGGTGGGTCTTTTGGAGCTGTCCTCTTTCTGCCTTCTTTAATCTCCACGCATGCTACATAAACATCTAGCCTCCTTTTGTAGCTGAAGCGTGATTTTCTTGTTATCTTTTGCATGCGTGGTCTTCTCTTTCTTCCTATGGTCTGTCTTTTTGTATGATTTTTGTTTTAAACCACCAAGCACTTGTCCTCCTTCACAGCTGTCACATCTTCTATTGATTTGCTTGTGCGTTGATTTTTTCTTTGTCCACAGCTGATTCACGCCTGCTCCTTGTCTTGCGGCTGCTCTTTGGAATTAAATCCTCTTGGCTTGTGTCTTGCGTGATTGTTGTGTCTTTCTCTTTGCGCCAACTCAACTTTCATTTAATTAAATCCATGCTTGATTTGCGTCACATATGTTCTTCACTGGCTGCCCTTTGTTTATTCCTTGTTTTCGCCTCCCTCTCTCCACGTGTTTGCCTAGCCGATTTAATTGCTCCTTTAATTGATCTGCCCATTTAATTGCCGCTACCTGATTTGTTCCTCATGCTACCTTTAAATTCCACGCTGCTTCCTTTACCTCATGCGTATCTTTTATTCTTTTGTCTCTTGCGTGATTTAAGTGCTTCTCTTGTGTGTGACTCCGTGATTTTGCAAACGTCACTGTTGAATGCCGCCTTCTCTGCTGATTTCCCAGTTAAAATGCAACTCTTCTTTGTCTTATTTCTGCTGGGTCCCTCTTGCATGTTCCTCACTTCTGTAGCTTACTAATTAATTGCTTGTTGCCTTCCTGCTGGTCCTCCTCTTGTGGACTTGTTTATGTCACTTTTCACAAATTTACTGCTCTCAACTGACAACTCCAAAAATTCTAAAACTTGGTGGAAACATTCTTCAATGAGTCAAGATTATGCCTGCCAAATCTTAGAATTTTCTAATAACCCGATCCCAAGATAAAAATATCCAAAGATCCAAAGGTCAAATCTGCCAGAAATTGAAAAACAGTGTTAATTTCAACCTATTAAGGATTTTTTTGTATTTTATGTGTCTAAAGCTCTAATAATTATAAAACATGATGAAAAGGCCATAAATATCCATAAAACACATGCAAGATGCTAAATATAAAGTTCTAAAAATATATAAAATATGATTGTATCAATTTGGATATGTTGTTTTTGCATATTTGGGGATCAATATGTCATAAGATTGTGTTGAAGGGAATTTTGAACCTGAAGAATCATTGAAACTGTGTTTAGGAAAAGTTTATGGAAGTGTAGTAAGAATGAAAACATACAGTAATGAGAGGAAGTGAATGTGTAGTTTCATATTTTTGACAATTATGTTTAAATCTTGGATTTTGATTCAATTGTGTTGAGTTGAACTAAAAGGGGAGTAGAAAAGTTGGTATAAGCCTTAGATGTGTTAGTTGAATAAGGTGGGAATGGGAAATTCTAGAAGAGAAAAATGGAAGAAGAAGAAGAAAACTAGGTTTCTGGAGAGAAGGAAGGAGAAGAAGGAGAAATATTCGGTGAAAAAGAGAAGAAAGAAGATTACAACATCGTTGTTGATGGTACATTCAACTATTTTTTTTTGGAAGAGTTTGTTCTAAACATCCTTCAATATTTTTATTATAACTTATCCACCTGATGTCCAAATGACTTGATTCTTGAATTAATAGACTCGTAATACACTAAGCTACATCTGCACCAAAAATCTTAGCCATATGAAATCATTTGAGAGAGAATGAGTGAAAAATGTGGGACTAGTCTGATCAGGTGAGCACGACCGTGCATTGAGTTCTCACAGCCATGATTTATTTTTATTGGTGTGCATGGGCGTGAGTTTTTTGTTGTACACCCATGAATTGTTCACAGTCGTGAGTTTATGTTACACGGATGTGACTCAATTTATTTAAATGGGGTTAATGAATTTTAGGATGAAAATGTTGAGGAGTACTGGAATATGATAATTGCTATGGTTTCACTAAACATACTTTGATATTTTGTTTATATCTTGATATGTAGATTTCTAAATGAGATGATTTTTCATTTAAAGTAAAGTAGAGACATAGGGCTACAAATCATCTAAAAAATAGAATTTTGATTCAGTCTCTATGACTTTCAATTTTGGGATAAAAGTTGAGTATAGTGCACTAATACAGAATGAGAATAGTCTGAAAATAATTGGAGTATAACTTTCAAAATATTGAACCAAATTGAATTATTTTGATGTCATTAGAAATATTTGCATTCTCAGTGAAATTTGAATGCTAGACTTAGGTCCGATAATTATAAGATGCTGATTGTGCAACATATGTGACTATTATGCATGACATATTCTGTATTTGATGCATTTCATAAAATTCAAGCTAAATAAAGGCGTTATGACTAAAATAGCCAGTATAAAAGCGCTTACACGTAGAGTTTTACTCTGTGATTTTTTGTTTCTACATGTAGAACTTTACTCCGTGATTTCTATTTTGACTGAGCCTAATGGGCCAGTATTTGTATGTATGTGTGAAAGGCAGTTGGTCATAATAGTAATAACAAATCTGGAGTCTCATATGCATTTGTATTTGTAAATATTTGTTTTGAATTCGCAATGATAATATGATATGCCATGATAATGTGAGTATTGAATTATTCATGATATGAATATATGTGAGATATGCTATTTGTGTATTTGCCTTGGGTGAAATCATCAATGATGGTTCACTCATTAAGTTAGCAAAATTTATATAAATTGCAACATAGCTTTTCAGGTACGAGACAGGAGACTTAGTTTTTAAAGACTGAACTAAAAGAACTTTTGGACTACTTATGGCTTAGAGGTCTGTCAACTGACATCAGAAGAGATGTATTTTGTATTTTTTTTGTAGTTCCTTGTCTTAAAGAACATGTATAAGGATTGTCAACTCTTGTCAATGAATGTAAGGAATGTTTTAAAAATTGGTGTCTTTTAATTATATTATATGATGCCATGTGTTAAGTTGGATACGTGTTTGCTCTAACATACCATTATTATAGGATATGTACTTGGCATGTCCTTGGATATTCGAGTATATACTCTATGGTAGTGGGATGTTGCATAAAGAGTCAAAATGGATGATCACTAGAGAATGAAAGGAAACACTTGAGTTAGGAAATTATAGTAGTTATAAGAGGTTGGAGAGGCCTCCGTCTAATTTCTTTCTTAAGAAAGTGTTGCCTTTGTGCTTGTTATTGCAAGTATAGAAATTACCTCCACTAAGTAAGTCAGTTGCCTCTATATTCTTTGAATAATTTTTTAGATCATCACAAAGTGGCTTGCTAGAATAATAGCCTTTGCCTTGTCAAGATGTATTATGGATTTGAAGTCTCCTACTAATCTTTATGAAGTACTGATGCATTGTCAAATGTCAGAAGGTTTATTCCATAAAGATGTTCTTTGAAAGCTATAGTGTTGGAACCCCTCCTCGGTGAGACACGTGTCCGACATCCTACATGACATCTGGACGCGCATCTCACGAGGGAGGAATTCCTCACCACGAAAGAAACCTCAAATTGAACTTAATTTAATGTCATCCAAACAAATCTTGATAATTTTACCCATAACCTTTCTAAGGTCTTTAAACTAAAACCTACCTAAATAAATCAAAGAAATTCGAAATCCCTTACCTAAGGACAAAACCCACGAATTTTGCTTTGCTTCTAATGGAAGTTTAAGCTCTTTCTCTTCCCTTCTTCTTAAAGAAACTCTTAGAATCACTTTTCTCAAGCAAGAAATCAACAAAGCCCAACTCCTCTTCTTCTTCTTCTTCTCCTTATCTCATGGCCGAAAGTCACCCTCTCTTCTTTCTCTTTGAAAATTTCGTAGCTTTCACTCTTAAGGAACTTAACAATTTAAGTCTTAACTTAAAACCTAAGCCCTCACAACAAAACTACGTAGTTTTCATAAGTCTCTTCTTAAAACTTAAAAATTTCATGGGCTTCCTCTTGATTTACGGCAATTCACCATTTAATGCCTTCCTTCTTCATTTAAATGGTCTTTAAAAGGACTAAAAGCCCATCTTCATAAACCTTAAGCCTTAAAAACATATGCAAAATTCCTAATTTGTCCTTACACCATCTTAATCTTTTAAAATCTAACAACTTATCAAAATTCTAATTTTAACTAAATCCCTTCAATTTATAATTATTAACTAAGCACTAAAATCCCAAATAATTCTAACTAAAAGGAATTAATCAATCTAAACCTCAAAATAAAGAAAACATGCTTAATGAGAATCGGGGCCCAACAAAATGTAGGAAATTGGAGCTTCATATGCTGTCGACTACTGTGGGTGGTTGAGTTGCTGTTTTGTGAATTTTGCAAGTTTAAATTTTGGTGAGGTGGTGGCATTTGGTCAGGTGGAGGATTTTATTGGGGTGGTGCGGTACTGCTATTGCCATAGTTACCAGTGGCAAAGGGGTTCTCATCTTACGTAGTATTTGAAGGTTTGATGGTGGCCTCAATGTTTTCGAGTTTGGTGAGGTTGGTTTGAAGTGTGGCATGGAGATGGTGGATACTGGATTCGTGTCGTCCTAAAACTTCTTGAGTCTCATTACGAAACTCGGCATTAGATTGGTTTCGGGTATTCATTTGGAAACCTGGCTCTGATACCAATGATACGAGAATTTTAGAAAGTTAGGAAGAAGTAGATAATCAGAAGAAGAAAATTAAGCTAATTCTGTCCACCATTTTATTCCTCCATAACAATCTAATATATATAGGTAAAGAAATCAGAAAGGGATGGCGCTCACAACAAAATAGGAAATAGTGGGCTCACCCACGATTACAATTGGAAATGCAAAATAATGGAAAGTGGGGCTTGCCCACGATTACTACTAGAACTGCAAAATAATGGAAAAGTGCATCCTAGAACTAAGCAAGTATCGTGGACTAAGTTTGCTGCCCTCAACTAAACCACGTAGACCAAGTCGTGCATATGTTGAGGAGTGACCCACGTGCAGTACCTATCAATTTCGTATTGGATTCAATATGAAAGTTTCATTTTACATTTGAATTTATCATTTACATGCTTACTTTTAGAGGTCTAGTTAAGCAAGCTTTCTTATAAGGAAGAGGATATCAATTTTCTGTAAGAAGGGTAGAAGAAATATATCCTCATCTCTTAAAGATTGTTAGCCTTAATTTTTCCTATATAGCTCTTGGCTTCAAAATTTGTTATCTTCCTAGAACGAGAGACTTTATCTCCAAATTGTCATTCCTTTACCCTTCCCATCAATTTAGCTTTATTGGAAACTCTATAAGTGCTATAAGCTTTGAATTTATGCCTAGAAATATTAACACTGAAACTCAACATTTTAATTTAGAAAAGATAAAATAAAAGGAGTTAATTACACAAGACCCCCTGTGATTTGGACTTTTATTACTTTAGTCTTTAAAATTTGAAAACCATCATATACCGCCTAAAGTTTGGTTTTGTTTCACTCATAACCTATTGTTATTCTGTATTAAGTTTCTAACAAAAAATAAGCAAAAAAACATCGTGTGACTTGATTAGGTATTATATAACACAATATTTGTCATGTTTGTGCTATGTAAAACACAACATCATATAGTTTAAGTGATGTAACATCCATAAGTTTGTCCCACACTTAGATGACATGGTGACTTTGGGCGACAATAGCAATCAAAGTCATGATTATGTCATATAATACTTAATCAATCCATATGATGTGGTTTGTCCATTCTTTGTTATATTTTTTTACGGAGAATAATGTAAGAAGGAATAGGTAAAATAAAACCCAAACTTTATAAAAGTATAACATAATTTTTTAAAATTAAGGATTAAAGTAGAAAAAGTATGAAGTCTAGCACAATTTGTTGGAAGTTATCATAAAACAACTTTCTCAAATGGCCTAAAAATTTAGAATTGAGGCTGATAACTTCTCATTCAGATACAACTACATAAATGTGATATTACTAAGGACAATTATTAATATAGAAAATTCTCATCCATTACACATTGATACTTAATGGACGTATAAAATTAAAAAAGGCACACATAAAATTGGTCCTCTCTTTGTCCTAATGTACACGATTAAAAAAAACTTACACATTCATAAGAAAAGAGCGTGTAAACTAAAGAAAGGGAGAAGGGGAGAGAAACCAATTTTTCTACATAGAGAAGATAATTGTTATCAAGATTAAACATCATGTCTTCTTCATAAAATCCAGGTATGTGAAAAATTATTGGTTTTAAAATCCTTTACAATGCAGAGAAGTTCAAATTTTTCCTACATGTGGTATCAAAGCATGTTTTAGAAACCTATAATTTTCCATCTAAAATGGTGAATAATTATTGTTGAAGAACCTATTTATGATGAATAATGTCTTCCACCTATAAAATTTGCATATAGTCTATGCAAATTACAGGGCTGGAATCTAAAATAACTATCCATAAATGCAATAGGAGAGGGATATAGATTCTGCACTTGTAATAGTACGAAGAAGTATGACAATATTGTTATAAATTTTATGTTATATGTTTCTCTCACACTATGTGATTCCTAAGATGTACACATATTAATTATTTTGGGTGTAGAAAGTTTCTCCTTATGATAATACTTGAAAAATTACTATATTTATTATATGTTGTCTTTTTGTCTGGTATACGTTTAAATGAAAACTTATAATTTATATATGCATGATCTTATGTTAGAATATATAGTTTCTGATCACCAAAGTGACCAAGCTAGAGTGATAAAAACATCATGCATAAAATAGTCATTTATTCGTGACACTCTAAAATGCTAATTAGGAAAATTGATTAATAAATGACATTCATTGATTATTAGAACTTTAGGATTTGCCTAAAGGAAAATCATTTATTCTATGATCAATGAGCATAATTGAAGAAATTAAACTTCTTAAGTTAAATGTATTTTGTTTATCCAAATATGACATGTGTGTTTGGTTAAGAATTTTAATTTCTTAATAATGATGAAAAGTGGCATTTATTTATGATTGTGTGTTGTAGTATATACCCAAAGGTTTTCTTTTATATACTTTGATGCTTGATCTGAATCTATAATAGAATTAATTATGAACTTTTATTTTTTATTTGCAACATTTTGTTTCATTCGCAAGCTTCTTTTGTTATTGTATTTAATGGTTTGAACTTCTCTAAATGGAATGAACAAATAGATTTCCACTTAGGTGTGATGGATCTTGACTTGACACTTTTGGAAGAGAGACTCGCTGCTATTACTAATTTAAGTAGTGAGGAAGAGAAGTCTAAATATAAAGCTTCGATACGGTCTAACAGATTATGTTTATGCGAATGACTATAGCGAATAACATCAAGATTACTATTTTACAAACAAAAATGCGAAGGAATACCTAAAGTTTGTGGAAGAACGCTTTCGTTCTGCAACTAAGTCACTTGTTGGTACACTAATTGCACAACTCACAACCATAAAGTTTGATAGGTCATAGAGTATGCAAGAACATACATTGAGATGAATGAAAGACATTAGGTAAGGTTGTAGATGACTCCTTTCTAGTTCAATTTATTCTGAACCCACTACCTCCTGAATATGGTGTCTTTCAAATTAACTATAACACTATTAAGAAAAAGTGGGATGTTAATGAATTGACTGGTAAGTTTATTCAAGAGGAAAACAAACTGAGGAACATGGGAAGTCATTGAGTCAACCTCACATTTCAAAGGGCTAGTAAAGCCCCAAAGATAAAATTCAAAAGTTTTAAGAAAAAGAAAAGGTCTGCTAAAGCACCTCAGGCTGAAAAGAAAGAATATAATGATGATAGGTGCCAGTTTTGTAAGAAAGAATGACACTATCAGAAACATTGCATTAAATGTAAGACATGGTTAGAAAAGAAAGGTATATCTAATACTTTTGAATGTTTCGAATCTAATTTACTTGATGTTAAAGTATTTCTGAATCTAATTTAATTGATGTTCCTCATAATACTTGGTGGCTTGATTATGGAGGTACTACTCATATATCCAATACGATGTAGGGATTCCTTACAATCCAAACTACAAGCTAAACTGAGAATTTCTTGCATATGGGAAATTGTAACAAGGCTCGAACTGAAGGTATAGGGACTTATCATTTGGTCTTAAATATTAGTTATTATTTAGGCCTATTACAAACTCTTTATGTATCTTCAATTTCTAGGAACCTTATTTATGTTTCAAAGTTAGACGATTATGGAATTAATTTTAATATTAGACATGGTTATTTAAATTTATATAAGAATTATATACTTATTGGTTCTAGTGGTCTTGTTAATGGTTTATATAAATTGAAACTTGATGGTCGATTTTATGAATCCTTACTTACTATGCATCAAAATATTGGAATTAAGCATAGTATGCTTAATGAAAGTTTAGGGTTTTTATGGCATAAACGTTTGAGTCATGTGTCTAAAGAAAGATTAGTAAAGAATGAGATTCTACATAACCTAGATTTTATTGATCTTGATTTATGTGTGATTGCTTTAAAGAAAAGCAAACCAAACATAACAAGAACAGAGCCACGGGAAGCACTTAGCTTCTTGAAATTATACGTACTAATGTATATGGACCTTTTGATACTTTATCTTTTGGTGGATAAAAATATTGTATCACCTTTATTAATGATTTTTCATGTTATAGATACTCTATTTGCTTAAAGAAAATCTTAAGCAGTCAATGCTTTAGAAGTATACATTAATGAGGTTGAAAAGCAATTAGACAAGAAAGTGAGCATTGTAAGGTCTGATAGAGGTAGTAAATATTATGCAAAATATGATGAAACAGTACAATGTCCAGGCCTATTTGTTAAACTTCTTAAAAGACATGGCATATGTACACAATACACTATATCATATATACTTTAACAAAATGGTGTAGCAGAAATGCGTAATAGAACGCTGATGGATATGGCTAGGAGCATGATAAGTAATTCATCATTATCCAAATCCTTGTGGATGTATGTGCTAAAAACAATCATGTACCTGCTGAATAAGGTTCCTAGTAAGAAAGTTCCAAAAACTCCTTTTGAGTTATAAACAAATAGGAAACCTAGTATAAGGCACCTATATGTTTGGGGTTGCCTAGTAGAAGCAAAGTTTATAATCCACATGAAAGAAAGTTAGATTCTCAAACTATCAATGGTTACTTTATTGGTTATTCAGAGAAATCTAAAGGGTATATACTTTATTATCCAAACCATAGTCCAAGAATAATGGAAACTAACAATGCAAATTTTATTTAAAATGATAAAGTTAATGGGAGTGAGGAACAATGAACTATAAACATAAAGGAAGTAAAGATAAATGTTTCTTTATTTATAAGTGTTTCTTCATCCATGGTTATTCCAAGTGTTGTTCCAATTGTTTAAGAACGTATTGACAATAATGAACAACATTTAAATAACGAAATATCCTTTGAAAAAACTAACAAACACAGATTTGAAGTAAATGAGTCACAAGAAATGCATTTGAGAAGATCTTAAAGAATAAGGAGATTAGCTATTTCAAGTGACTATGAAGTTTATTTGCAAAAATCAAATTTTATATTGGAATTAATAAAAATCTGATTTCATTTTCACAAGCCATAGAATGTGCTGAGTCAGAAAATTAGGTTGATGTCATGAAGGAAGAGTTAAAATAAATGAATGATAACAAAGTCTGGGATATCATTGAATTGCCAGAAGGTTCCAAATGAGCTCGGTGTAAATGTGTTTTAAGACTAAACTTGACTCGAATGGCAATATTGAAAGATATAAGGCTAGACTTGTTGTTAAAGGATATACTCAAAAGGATGACATTAATGATAAAGAAACATTTTCACCTGTCTTAAAGAAAGACTCATTTCGTATTGTTATGGTACTAATAGTTCATTTTGATTTAGAGTTACACCAAAAAGATAACCTTTATGAATGAAAATCTTAAAGAAGAAGTTTATATGGATCAACCTGAAGTTTTTTCAATTGAAGGAAAAGGTCATATGGTGTGTACACTTAAGAAATCAATTTATGGACTCAAACAGGCTTTTAGGCGATGATATATTATGTTTATTGATACCATCACCTCTTTGGGTTTCGAAGAAAATCTTGTTGATCGTTGTATATATCAAAAGATCAGTGGGAGCAAAATTTTATTTTTGGTCTTATATGTTGATGATCTCTTGCTAACTACTAATTATTTGGGTATGTTATCTCTTAGAGAATTTTGAAATGAAAGATATAAGAGAGGCATCCTATGTGATAGGAATTGAAATATTCTGTGACAGATCATAATGACTGTTAGGATTATCTCAAAAAGCCTATATTGAAAGAACTCTAGAGATATTTAATATGCACAAATGTTCTTTTGGAACTGATCCAGATCAAAAAGAAGGCTTATGCAATATCCAAAGAATGATATAGAATGAAAGCAAATGGAATCAATTCATTATGCTTCTGTTATGGGAAGTCTAATGTATGCACAAACTTGTAAAAGACTGGATATTAGTTTTGCAGTTTGAATGCTAGGCAAGTATCAAGTAACCCCAGAATTAATCATTGAAAAGCTGCAAAGAAAGTTTTAAGATATCTTCAAGAAACAAAAAATTACATGCTCATGTATAAAAGATTTAATCATTTAGAAGCAATTGGATACTCAAATTCAAAATTTTCTGGATACATTGATAGCAGAAAGTCAACTTATGGTTATTTATTCTTTCTTACCAAAGGAGCATTATCATGGAAAAGTGTTAAACAATATGTCATTGCCTCGTCCACTATGGAAGGATAATTTGTGATATGTTTTGAAGTTTCAAAACTTTATTTCAGGAGTTGGGGTTGTCGACACCATTACTAAGCAGCTGAAAATTTATTGTAATAATTCTACAGTAGTGTTCTTCTCTAGAAACGACAAATACTCAAGAGATGCCAAACATATGGAACTAAAGTATTTTTTTCGTTAAGAAGGAGATTTAGAAGTAGAGAGTCTCTATTGAGCATATCAAAACAAATCTCATGATAGCAAATTTGTTAACTAAAGGTTGACAACCAAAGACATTTAAAGAACATGTATAAAGAGTGGGTCTTGGTTGTCCTTTTGAATGATGCATCTAATGAAGTTGACACTTTGAGCTCAGTGATGTGTTTTTGATATACACCATTTATTGTTTCTAGTTCTAATGTGCACATAATTGTATTATGAAATATGTTGGACCCCAAACTCTTAGTGAAAATTAAAAATGAGAAATGAAAACAAATGAGTGTTTTTGTATGTGAATTGTGTTATAGATGATTATGAAAATTGAAATGTGAATCATGTATGGATGGTGAATTGAGAAACCTTAAGCAAGAACTATGGTGATATATGTGAGATATGATGCAAAAAGCAAGAGAGGAATTTGGTGAAATGGCAAGATGCGATTTGAATGTAAGAAATCATATGAATTGAGGTTGAGATTTGGATGAATTCCAAATGATAGTTGAATTGTTAGTAAATGATGTGCAATTAAGAAAGTGAAATAAGCATGAATGTTAAGTTTTGCATGTGGATAAAAATAAGTATGCTGATTCAAGGAAAATTAGGGAATGATTGAAATAGAATTGGCCAAAGTTGCCTTCTTTGAAGTTGTAGCTTGATCTTTTATCTTTCCAACGAGACTAAGTATACAAGTTTTCGAGATCGGAGTTAAGAGATATAGGTGATACAAGTTATGATGTTATATAAGATTTATGTTAGTGACAGCTTTGATGAATGTTTGAGAATTGTGGTTTTGAAGAACCATTTGAGTTGAGATTTGAGAAGATTGTGATTTGAATTAGTTGTTTCAATTATTATGAAGTGTTTAGGCCTTGGAATAAGTACATATGTGAAGATTATAAGTGTATATGATGTTAGTTTGGATGTGAGAAGCATTGGAAAAAGGTTTGAATGGGTTTGGAAAACCCATGTCCGTTAAACGGACATGGGAGTCCGTTTAACGGACAGCCTCGGGTCAAAAGGACCCCTCCCTACGCTCATGTCCGTTAAACGGACATAGGTGTCCGTTAAACGGACATTCTCGCATGGTTTGGTACTTTTTGGGCCGTATGTGTCCGTTAAACGGACATGCATGTCCGTTTAACGGACAGCCACGGGTCCACTTGTGAAAAATGCTTTTTTGACCAATTTAGAGGCCGATTCTCGCTTCGGGTCCTCTAATACGAGTTGTAGATCTAGATGTCTTCCTTCCAATGGTCAAGAACGAAGTCAATCCGACTTCTAGATCAAAAGTTATGTCATTTTCGCCAAGATATGTTCAAATCAATTTCAGGTTTAAGCATGAGTCATTCTTTTGGGCATAACTCACTCATCCGACCTCCAATTGAGACGATTCTTGGACCAATAGATTTCTAAGACATGTATCTTTCTCTACATGAAAATTTGTGTCATTTGAAGTTGAATTGAAAAAGTTTGATTGAATCTCATGATAATCAGAATGATTTGTTCCCTTCTGATTTCGCTATCTTCCTT
>JAOSBK010000001.1:18345484-18359686 GCA_027568895.1 Erythroxylum shatona | reverse complement strand
GTCACGACAAAAGGCAATCCATCCATGGAGTCAAACGGCAACGTTCAGCCTCGTCAGAATCTGGCAGAACCAAAGATCAAACATCATGTCTTCGTCATCAAATCCAGGCATGTGAAAAATATTAGTTCCAAGATCCTTTGCAATGTTGATAAATTCAGTTTTTTCTTACACAATTAAGCCAAATAAAAGGTAAAAGATGGATATACCAAAAAATGAAAGATTTTGCTTCAAGGTGGTAAGACTTGGAAGTGAAGAGAAAGATTTAAATTGCAAGACTCTTCCATATCCCAACATCTGTCGCTGTTTTTTTGTTAGTCAAAATCCTTACATTTTGTTCAAACTCCTCTGGTGTAATTAACACTAGATTATTAGAAATTAGGGGATACCAATATATCATACAATATAGTTATTATTTTTATTACGTTCTTTAATATGAATAAAGAGGAACAAATATTCGTGATGCCAAATTATCCACTTAAAAAGATTTGACCAAACAAGGTAACCATTTGGAGGTTCTGCTTCTTATTTCTATACACTTCTCGTCTATGCAGCTCTGCGCTTAGGTTTGACCGTTTGAGTTATGATTTTCTTTCTAGCACTGTCTCTGCAACAGAAAGACGTTTCACTTATTGCATTTGCAGCAATTGGAGTCCAGGAATGTCAATGGAGTTGATTTGAATTGGGTTTTCGCTTCTCTTTGTCTGAAGTCAAAACAGTAGAGAGTTTGCATCTTTTGTGGTGTAATGGATTGGGGTTTTGTTCACCGAGCCTGGGACAAGTGGGCTTCCATCAATATTGGTTCTTCAGGTCAGAGCTCTCTCTTTCTTCGTCTTTATATCTTTCCCTCAATCAGACAAGTTATGTAATTTATTTTTAATTTCAGGTGAGCCCCTAAAGGCTGCTTTGCTTATCAATTACGAACCAACTGCGCCCTCTCGTTTGCTCTCTACTATGTAAGAGAAACATCCCTGCTTTTCTTTTAGAAGTAATTTGACTCTTAGAATTGGAATGTTGTAGTTGTATTTAGGATTACGCTTTCTGTCGATATTTTGATATGTTTATAATTTTGGGCTCAAATTTGGATCCTGATGCTTTTAGTGCAGAACAAGAGGGTATCAAAGCAAATCCTACGGAACTGAGGCAATTCATTGATTTTGTCAAACGCAATAAACTGCAAGCTGAGAGCTTTATCATTGGTGCGAATGAATGTGAGTTCTGTTTTTTCCTATATCAATGCGCCTAGCACGTGATTTATGACCTAGATAAGAAAAGATATTTCCTCATAGTCACTTCTTTGCGTTCAATCTTGCATCTAATATTGGAAGGAGGAAGAAAGGAGTAGTGGGTTTTCTTGTAAGTAACTTTTGACGAGTTCACCCAAAGAAGCTGCATCCTATTGTGTTATGCCAGTATAATTTGCCATCTTCACCTTTTAAGTTTAATCCTTACTTCTCTTGGATCGATGAAATAAACCTATCTGGTCAAGCAGATCTCAAATGATATACTCCTTTCCTGGTCCATTTTGCCTCAAATGATATATACATCATTGTTTGAAATGATGGTGTCATTTGTTCAGAGCTGGGTTATAATTGAAAGATAAAGGTGGCTCCTTAATTGACAGAAAAAGGGTTCCTATATCTTAGCATGGATTATATGGCTTAGCAGACTTTAAAAACTGAGAAGGATACGTTGAGGAGTATGGATAGAAAGACTTATTTATCTAGTTAACTTTTCTTTCTACTCTATCTCAGATTGACAAAGTTGAAAATTTATGGTAAAAGAAAACATAATACTTTAAATTCTATGCGTACTATCTAATTCTGATCATTGTAACTTCCTTGTATGCTAGAACTTGTTTAGACCAACAGGATTTGGCTTTGCAAATTCTCAACAATTACCTTTTCAACCTCTAACCCAAATACATTCTGGAAATTTATGTCCTACCTTAATCATTTTACATCCTAGATTGTAAACTTTGTGGACAGATCTGGTGACGTCAATTTATGAGAACTGGTTCTGTGCGAGGTGCATGAATACATCAAAACCTGCTGGTGAAGGTGTTATAGTCATGCAGACATCTGCTTTTCTCTTGGTTGCATTGTAAGCCCATCAAGTCATTTAGTTCAGACTTAAATTTTCAGATCAGCTTGAGTTGTTGTTCTGAAAAGAATGCCCATGGGAAATTTATGGTCTTATTTTTCATTTGGACAGGTATGATGGTTCAATTGGGGCAGCATCTCGTGCCATGGTGGCTGTTGATCATTTTGTGTGGCAGCTTGGGCGAAGAAATCTTTGACTAATCCTTTACAATGGTATGATCATGAGAGTTCGCCTTTCTGATATATGAATTCCTTGTTTTGTCTGCTATCGTGGAAGAGAAGATGCTTTTTGTTTCTTAACTGTTTTGTGCTATGTAGTCAAGCATGAAAAACTTTGGGATGCCTTGAGTATAAATCTAGCTGACGGCACAAATGTGTAGCAGAAATTTTTGTAACTGTGTTTATTGAATTTATGGTCATGATGGTAGTATTCTTTTAGCGCCTCCTTGACCTTCACGGAATCGTGGGCTAGGTGTGCAATCAAGGCTATAGCAAATGTCAACCTTTCAGGAGACTTTCTTTTTAGTTTCCCTCTCAGTGCCAGCATGCACTACCCAGTGACAAACGATAATAAAGCCACTTGATTGGTGAATTACTTCGGTGGGGACTGCCAGATACTTAATTGTCTTGCAATGACTCTCTTAGCAGTTTGAAATTGTGGTCCTTGGGTTTCCAGAGTTGGCTGGTGCATGAAGAATTGAGAAGATGTATTGTTTTAAGTGCTGGATAAGAATGCGGTTGTAAGTGCATAATATGAAGAATTGGGATGTATGACGGTCCAGAGACTTAAAACTTCATAGAAGACCAATATGGGGCATTGAAATTTGCTGTGTATTACGCTGTTTCTTTGTTACAAGTTCCTCACCTTCTCTGTTTTTCCCCCCTTCTTGAATATCTTGGCCATACCAGATCAGTGCTTGACATTAAGTAAAATGTTGGGATTTCAAAATAGGTGCAATTCAAGAGTCCAACAACCTTTCCTTTTCGATTTTTCTTTTATTACTTTTGAGGGTCTTCATTTTGGAATTTCCCCACGATGTGTAACATTTGAGAGTCTTCGTTAAATGGAGTTGGTTACGTTTGGGCCCTTGTTTTAACCCAGGTAGGAAGCACCTGGAACATGTCTCTTGTTAGAAGGTTTGTCCTTAGGTGGCGTTATAAAACCAGTTCAGCGGCAACTCTTTTCCTGCCCTAGTCCTACGAAATCAAACTTCACTCTTTCTGTGTCATTTACAAAACATGGAAACTTCGAATGGTTCAACTTCTTACCTCGTGACTTTTCCTTTTTTTAATCCCATGCAGTACGAAGATTATAAAATCACCTTGTGTGCAAGGAAAGACACGATCGTATTGGTGTCTTCTTCAGATCTTAGATTGGATTAAAGGCTGCTGTTTTGAAATTCTATTAAAAATTGATTTATTTCACAATTAAGGAGAGGATACATACAGAAAGACCGGCATTCAGAACATAATTTCTGTGCTGTGGCGGTCTTTTATTTATTTCTGAAGTCTTGGATACATTGTTGTAAATAATTGAATACTAATTTAACTTCAGGCATAATGACCAGGAAAGGTGATAGATTTTGTCTTTAACAATTTTGGGGCTTTCCGTCGCTCTTATGAGTCAGAATCAGCGCTAACACAAGTAGGATTGCAGGGGTATTCGCAGTCAATCTTCGGGATTGCACCTCTATCATAAAACCAATCTCCAACTGCCTTTCCCATTTTCTGCAGAGAAGGGTTTCAAAAAGGAAGAACATTAGTACAGGTCTTTGAAGTCATTAAGGAGAAACATGGTTAAAAATGAAATGATGCTTCTGCCTATACCGTGTTGCTCACAACTGGAGATTTATCACTAAACCATGTAACTTGCGATCCGGATTGGCAATGAGCATAACAAGAGTTTATGAACAATCCTTTTGACGAGGAGCTGCCAAGCCCTGTGTTTACAGCCCTTAGGAACTGCTGCCTGTAACCTGAAACAAACCTTTAAAATTAGATAATCTCCTTTCTTACAGAAATATATGGCTTATGGTGCTTAAATTTCTTTTTATATGTTCTGACAGAAACTGGCGCTTTCATAGTCTTGGTGAACACCTTGCACAGTTTGGAGTTGAGCTGCCGAGCATTTCTTTAAATCAAGCTTGCAGCTCTTCCAGCTTCCTTTTGAATCAACAGCGCTCGGTGCAAGAATATTTTTTAGCTGAGCAGTTCCAGAAAAAGTTGAAGGGTTTAGGGACAATCCAATAACTATTTATTAGAGGAACTGGCCAGAGTTATTTCATTCAACTGAAAAGCAAAAACTTTTTATCTGCTAACCTGCCATGCATCATAAGCAGAATTTATGAGAAATAACGGTGTTTTCATAGTCTGAGCCACATATTGCGGGAAGAAACACTGAAACAAATCATGAAAACAATTAAGTGTTAGGGAGATTGATAAAGACTTGGTGATCAGGCTGAAAGGACTTGCAAAAGAAACCATTAACAGAATAGAGAAACTCACCAACTCTGGTCTCATTCTTGACGTGCATGATGCAGGCAAATTCTTTGCTGATCCCTGCATAAAAAAGCAGGACGAGAATCGTTACTAAATCAGAAAAATGTTCCGATATGCGAGCATTCGGTATACTTTGTGGTGGACTAGATTATGTATGTGACCAATGAGATTATCAGTAGAAGGATTATCAAAAGGAAGAGATGGTACATGTGTTTGCACTACTTTCCCGAAGAAGCTTTCGATATATGACCCTCCAGAAATATCAGTTCTGTAGAAGAACATAAACAAACCTCCTTAACTATAATGACAAGATTTACAAGGATCTTGCATGAAATTGAAAGCTTACCCGTGAATAAAATAACCAGCGTCAGAGACGCATTTTACTCTAGCGGAAGCAGGTAAGAGTGATGCAAATTTATCACAATGAAGTATAGCAGCCAACGCACCAGCGGAGCATCCAGAAAGAATAGCCTGTCATTAAAACTTTAGTCTATGAAACAAAGAAGTTTAAGAACAAGAAAAGAAAAAAAGGAGGTTCCAGCTTTCAGGTCATTTGAAGCATACATTTTGAGCTCTGTTCATTCCTTTTGCCAACAAATCATCAATAACAGCCTGCCAAATCCTTTCTCCTCTGAAGTAAAGGTTAGATTTCTGCTCAACAAAAAGAAAATGATACATTATGTTCACTGGTTCAAGTTTTTCCTACTGAAAAAGACAAATACTCTCAGTTAACTTTACCGGATCAACAGTAGCAACATCACCAGTAAAAGATGAACCATCACAGTATCTGATCTTGATTCTGTTCCAGTTGTAAAAGTCTACAAATTTAAAACGCAAGTCAATTAGAGATGCTGTACTATGATTACAGCAAATCAAAGCCAACGAGAAATTCAACAAACAGATTAGAAACCGAGATCTAGAACACCGAAAATGCTGATACCGGGATTAGAACTTTGCTTGCTTCCTAGTATGCCAGAGAATCCCATTGTTTTCTCCATTTTAGCAGAAGAACCCTTGTAGGTATTCTTACGCGAAAGACAAGTTTCAATATCTTCACACCATCCTCCTCCCTGCAACGATCCATACATGACAAAGAATTAATTTTTAAAAAATCGTTGAACTTAACAAACCAAAGAACTCATGAGGTTAATTGATGAGTTTCCCCTCTCACTTCTTCTGTCCAGCGTAATATTCTTAGCTGAGCAAATATAGTTAGCAACAAAAGCTTATCCTTAGACTAGCAGGACTAACCTCCATGTGAACCAACCAGTTGTTAATCCCAGAACCAGATCCTCTTTCCAAGTGGTAACCTGGTGCACTCCCATCTAAACAAACTGCAGTATTTTTCATCATGGTTCAAGCAAATGAGTTAGAAATGGAAGAAAAGAGAACACGTAGGAACATACATAGAAGCAAATTAAATGAAGCATCTTTGGTAAGAAAAGTCTCTAACCAGCTCCCTTTGCTTTTGCAGTCTCAACGATAGTAATAGGTATACTAGCAGCTTCGGCGTTCAGCAATATCAAAGCTATGCAAGCCAGCAGAAGACATATCCACCGGCCTAATCTTGAATCAGCCATTCTGCTAAGTTTACAGGATAAGGTAGAGTCGCAGACAATAAGAAAAAACTGAGAAGTTCATTTTATAATGCATTTACATACATATGCAATCGTACCTAAGGAGTTATTGCCTAGATTCGCCTCAGAAGAATGGTGTAGATCTGGTGCACCTGTTTTAGATAATGTGGGCGCATAACGCTATTAATACGATGAAAAGAGTTTAATAATGCAAGAAAGCTACATGTGCCTGATACAGAAGATACACAGACCAAATGCCACCTACTAGGTGCTTTCCAGGGCATAGTCAAATAATCATTGCTTCTGTGGGCTAAAGATGAAAGCTGGGTTTCATTTGTTTGTCATCGAACTTTACTGCAAAGAGGAACACATGGGGTTTGTTCCACTTAATCTGCATACTGTCATTTTCCTTTTGGCAACTTGTCGGTGCTTGCCAATTTGATTAGGCGGAAGCGTCTTGGCTTTTCTTTAACCGAAATGAAAGACACTCGACGCTTGATGCTTTACAGCTTTGCTTGCTGATGACATAATTATTAGTTGTAGATGTGAGTGATTGGCCTACTCTTTTTTTCTTCTTTGAGTCTGACATACTAAACAGTAACTAGATGTTTACATAACAGGAACGACGCCCTTTCTCCAAGTTCTTAGAATGGTAAAAAAGCAAAGTCTTAATCTCCACTACAGTAGTTTTTATGAGTTGGATGGCATCACCATCCTTTTTGTGTACATAAAGAGTGGTATAGTTGTATTGAAGTGGTAAAAAGTGCATGGGAATAGTTATAGAATATCAAGTAGTTTAAATTTTGCAATACCAGGTAGGCGTGGACGTGGATTGTTCCAATGTCTGCTTTTGTTGAATTCAACTACATGGGATGTTGTCGTTGGCCTTTTTATGGTCAAGTTCAAGCTAAATACTATAAACGGTAAAGGGAAACGATTAAAAGTCTTCATCTCACACGTTATTTGATCTCTGAAAACAAGAGGTATTCAAGTTTGACACTACTTCAAGAGTGCAAATTGTCACCCCACCTAAAAGACAGACAAGCTAATTATATTACCAATCTTTTAATATTAATGAAATGCAACATTTGAAACTTGCAAACTCAGACATTTTTGTTTTGAGCGCCAGAGTGAAGCCGGTGAATATAATAATGTTCTTTGTATGTCTTTTACATGAATTAATATTATGTTGGACATATATAAAGGCTGCACAGTTCCGAATCATGTTGTCCATGCACATGCTAACTTTATTCAGGGAATGTTTGGTTGGAAGTAAAGTTTTGGATGGAATGGAATAAAACGTAAATAAATGTAATATTAGAAATTTGTTGTTTAGAAAAGATAGAATGGTTCATAATATAATATAGTGAAATGTTGGTTGGACGAAGCATTTATAATGTAATGTAATATAAAATTGTTTATTATTTTATATTTTATCCTAAACTCTCCAAATCGAAAGTTTTTTATTTTTAATGTTTACGATGGAATGAGTCTTCTATCTCATTACATTCATTCTATTTCATTATAAAACTCCGTCCCAAATGATGGAATAATAGTACATTCTATCATAAAAACTTCCAACCAAACATGGCCTAAACCAACTTGTTTCTTTCTCAGGACCACCATATTGGGGTTTGCTTGTGCTGAAATGATTTTAATTACAGGACACATTGGTTCTTCTATTTTTTATGACAAGAATGTTTTCTTCCGTTATAATGGCATTCAAAACAAAGTTGAGAGAACGATAAGAAACATCCTGTTTGATCTCTACACTACTTTCTGTCCAATTCTACATGTGTAGAAGAGATGGATAAGAATCCAATAACGCGAATAGTGTAAAAATAAAAAAACAAATCTACACCTATACACATTGCAACTGTGTTAAGATCTTTGCTTTGTTGTTCCTATATGGAACCCTGCATTATTTTCCAGGTTAGTGCCAGTAACCAACAAAATAATCACTTCACCCAAACTCTTCTTCACTAACGCTGTTGACTCACTTCTATTTCTTTTCTGCCAAACTAGAAGCAGTAACCAACTAGCCATCTCACTGTACATCTTCCTTTTGATTTTTCATTTCCGTTGTGGCTTCTTTGTTCTTTCAAGTGGAATGTGTTTTTGCTTTTTCTGATAGAGCATATGAGCATATGCGTCAGGTTGAAGTTGAAGACATTGCGGTCTTTGCTTCATATATTCCTTTCTTCTTTCAGGAACCAGAAAGATGGAAACTGTGAAACTTAGTGGAAAACTCTGTCTAGAGTTTCATCATGACAAGTTTGTCTGTTAAATTCTGACGATTTAACTGGTTATTTATAAAGCTACGCTCATTCAAAATTTACATTGATCATGGGACTCAGAAATGAGATATTACATAAAGGTCTATAGGACATGGAAAAACTGAGATCGCATTGCAGGGTGATTCTACTTCACTGGATTACAGGAAAATTATTTCTGGACTGAAAATGGTCATACTTTACTTGTAAGTAACTAATCAAGAGTTCAATGCATTAACTATGATAAGGAACACGCAGCACACATGTTTAGTGCAGCGGTGGCCTGGTCTTTTTTCTTTTTCTATTTAAAAACCTTGATCAATTGATTTTTTTTCTCTTTTTTTAAGGTTTGTGTGCCTGTATTTTTATATTGTAAAAGAATGGTGTATCTTGATGGAGAAAATTATCGTTCTGGTTGAAGTTGATGATCAATTTCGCCATTTAGACAAGTGGGATTGCAGGGATAAGGACAGTCTATCTGCTGGAATGGTGCCCTGTCGTAAAACCAATCACCAACAGCCTTCGCTATTTTCTGCATTATATACATACATTTGAAAGCAAAAAAAAAGATTAAATTTTGTGAATTGAGATAAGTTGGAAAGGAGTTCAAGACAACCACTAGGGATTTTGGAAGAAAAAATGAAGAATTGCAGTCTCTTACTTTATTCTTGAGCATTGGAGAGTCAGCCATGAACCATGTTTCTTGCTTTTCAGTTTGGCAGTGGATAAAACAAGAGTCTATATATAGTCCTCTAGCTGAAGAGTTTGCTGATCTGTACAGTGTACTCAAGAACTGCATCCTAAAATCTGCAAGGGAAATTTACAACCGGTAGTTGATGTCACTGATTCTGCAGAACTTGTACAATTGTAGCAATGGCTAGCTTAGACTGCTCATTCGTGAATAGAAAATAACAGAGATATTGATAATATCACAAGAATTACTTCCGCTTTTTATTCTCATATTGTAAATGTAATTTTTAGATCTCATATTGTAAAAGTAATTTTTAGATCTTCTCGTTGAAATTTACTGCATTGAATTGATAAGATCTACGGCTAAGATTTTAGGCTGTCTCCATGTCATTACAGAACAGTGTAAAAATTCAAGTGTAATCTACGCTGGAAACTAAAATGAACTGTACATAGGTTTGCTTATAATTACCTTGCATTATATTGAGTTGAACAGGAGAACAGTTACTAATGTCAAGCTTGCAGGCCTTCCAGGAACCACTGGGATCGTCAACTCCGGGTGCCAAAATGTTCCTTATCTAAAAGAAGTTATGATTTCAAAAGTAAATGTGTCAAGAAAAGGGCGTTACATTTGATCATGTGATACTTTTGTTATGTCACTTGTTTAAGAGAGTAGCTCTTCTGAATGTAAAATTTCTCTTTTTATTCCAAGCATATCCTTTTCCACAACTTTCTTTGTAATTGTTATCATAATGTTTATCCCCATATGTCTCAGGAATGAATCATAAACTATAGACCTGAGTGCTTCCTCAACTATGCTATGGAGGTCAAAACCTGATTGCAACATTCTGTGACATGAAACAGTTTTTGCAAAAAAGAAGTTATTAGAAGTGTACCCACCTGCCAAGAGTCATATGCTGCATTGACTATAAAAAGTGGTGTTTGTATTTGCGAAGCCAAGTATTGCGGGAAGAAACACTGGAGACGTTGTGACTCGTACGAGTTAAGATGATACAGCCAAAAAAAGAGACTCAACATGATATGATAAGAAGGAACTTAACATTATCAGAGAAAGACTTACTAAAGATGGTTTCAATCTTGAGGTGCAGGAAGGTGGCAAGTTCTTAATTGATCCCTGAAGACAACATTTGAAATACTCAATCAGCAGTCTGTACCTTAATTAGCAGAACTTTCCGCTGCCATTTAGGAAAGTTCTGCTTTAGTTGACAATTCACTAGCAATACTAGCTAATGAGAGGCAATAGATTACAAGATTAGCAAAAATAAGCTACAATATGAAGACAACATACATGCGTTGTGACCACATCACTGAAGTAGGATTGGATGTGTGGTGCTCCAGAAATATCCCTCCTGTTGTGAAAAATCATGCTATTAGAGAGGGATTAAAAGAATATAGTCTAACTCTTGTAGCCTTTGATTCATGTTTTGGTTGTAGGGTTCCATAGTTAGGTTACGTATTGATAAAATAACCAGCATCTGAAAGGCATTTTGCTTTAGTTCCCACAGGTAGCAAAGCTCGGAAGCTATCACAATGCAGTATGGAAGCCAATCCACCAGCTGAGCAACCAGAAAGAAGAGCCTACGGAGACACATCCAAACAAGTTATTGTGAAACATTTATTTACAAGAAGCAAAGTGGAGAAGCGATCAAATGAACATCATTTACAAGAAGCCAAGTATGTGGAAAGACGTGCAGATGAACCTCACATTTTTTGCATTTTTCATTCCTTTAGCTAATAAATCTTCAACGACAGCAAGCCAAATCCTTGCTCCTCTGAAGTGAAGGTTAGTAGCCTGGTCAAATTCTATTTGGTTAAAACCTAAACTTCCGTAATCTTAAATTGGTTCCTGCTAAACTGAAACAACTTACAGGATTGACTGCCTGCACATCACCAGTAAATGACGACCCATCACAATATCTGATCTTAACTCTATTCCAGTTGTGGAAATCTAAAAATTCATATAAGATTTAAGAACTAGGTAAAAGCCAAAATCCAATAATAAATTAGAAGTTTACTTGGCTGTATACCTGGATTCGATTGTTCCACATTGCTCATGATCCCTGAAAAAGCAATTTCTTTGTCCATTTGCCTAGATGAGCCTAAACGAGTATTCTTACGTTCAAGGCAACTTGTCACATTGTTGCACCACCCCCCTCCCTGATAATACAACAAAAGTATGTATTATGACATGGTCATAAATTTGTATTGTATGATTCCAAGATTAATCATATATATTTGATATCTAGTGAAATTAACTGTGATGAATTGTTAAACATTAAAAGTGATATCTTTTGTGTTCAATTTTTCCATTACATCATTCTAAAGGACTTGTGAAACTTGTAATGCTTCTAACTCCCTTTATTAGTGATCCAAAGCTGTACCAAGTAGCATTCAAGAACTTCTATCCAACAATTTCTTTCGCAATTCATTGTCCCTGTCTTCATTTTCAAGATACCATTTACATGTCACAACACTTTGCTATTTGTTTCGTTTTGTTAGAGACAAAAAACTGTGAAGTGTATTCTGTAGAACTACAAACCTCAAAGTGAACCAACCAATTATTGATTCCTGTACCAGAACCTCTATCCAAGTGGTAAGCTGGTGGGCTACCATCCAAACAAACTGCAATAACATATCACATTTTCAGTTGCAATTAGAACATCAGAGTATTAATAGGAAGCTTTTTCAGTTTCTTCTAGTTAATGATATTAAGCAACGCTCCTCAATTTCTTACCAGCGCCCTTTGCTACTGCACTTGTTACATACGTAATTTCAACGAATAGACCTTCAGTTTTCAGAAACAACAGTAAAGAAGCTAAAAGATTCAGCCATCTGCTTAGTGTTGAACCTATCATTCTGCACATATCAAAAACTAATTACCCAATCAACACAATAACTAGCAAGAAGACAAAAGCTTACTGGAAAAGCAAAGAGCCACTAAAAAGCACTATAGATATTTAAAAAAAATGAGATGGACTGACTATGCATGATTCCCCATTTTAAGAGTATCGATGCATATTATTAGAGCACAATGACATAAAAATAAGCTATTACTAATATCATTACATATTGAACCAAAAAGAGAAATCGCATAATGGATTAATCTGACAACTAAAACTCAGCTCGGATGCATCGAGTCCACCGGTAAAGCGTGCACTATATAGTGCGAACTATAAAGTTTTACTTTCATACTATGCTTGCGCTCAAATAATTTGAATATTAGATTGCTCGCGCTTTCTTCAATGGAAAACAAAACCAGAAAGGCCAAATATCATAAATGGAAGCACCTCAACCATCAGTACATAGCTTGTAATGACATGATCAACGCACATTAACAGTCGAAAATAACAAGTGCTAGCTCCAGCAAGGGAACACTGCTTTCGGACAGAATAGTTAGCATTGCAACCTTCTCTCAGTGAACTGTAATCACAAGAACAAAGAAAGAGAAGGCTAAAAGGGGAGTTATTCGATGAAGAAAGTCTATGGTTCATGCGTACCTGTGAGAGCAAAATCCGGAAATGGAAATGGTTGGAAGAGAATGCGTGTGAGACCCAGTTCCGTTCATAAGTTGACAAGTGCAGAACATCAGTATCCAAGTGAAAAACAACGGGAGTAATTCAGGACGATGGTGGTTAGAGCTGCGATTGTAAGCGTGTTTGGCAGAAGAAAAGAAAGCGCTTTTGTTAAAAGTGCATTTGCTGCGGGAAAAATGAACAGCAGCCGACACACATTCGCTTAAAGCGTACAAACACACGCACACAACCATGGGAGGAGGAGTTCGGCTTCAGCTTTTATAATGGACATGTCTCGGGTTACGGATCAAATTACCCGACCCGAAAATATAGCGGCTAGAAGCAAGTGAGACATATTCTCATTGGCTTACGCGCTACGAGGAAATAAAATAAATATTGCTTTTGTTAGAATTCAATTAATTGGAAGTAATATGGCAAATCATCATTTCCATTATAAAACAAGAAAATAAAATATATTTTTATCATTAATGCAAATATAAGTACTCTAACCTCAAATGCAATCTTTTTTCCTTTTTCATTTTAGTTATTAATGCAAGGGTGAAGAAATTAAAGATACAATAATTATTATTCCCCTCTTTTTTGAATTAAAATAAATTAAAAATAATAAAAATGGATTCAAACTTGAAACTCTTCCTCATCAACATGCATTTTATTTTATTATAACAAAAATAAAAATTTTAAATTAAATATTTGATCCCAAATCATTAAAAAAAGTCCTTTATCAAATAATTTTCTTTTAATAATTAGTCACATTTTCATAACGTTCGGTGCAATTACGATTTAATCATCAATTGTTTATTCTATTATTAATTGTTAGCTGCCGTACAGGGAAAGACGTCCCCGGGTTCCAAATGAAGAAACAAAAGAATGACAACGTCCCAGTCCCATGATTGGAGCGGACCCTACAAGCATCACACTTCTCTTGCTTCCTTTGTTATTGTGAAGTTCAGTACTCTCACTCCGCCATGTGATTGGCGATTAAGGAGCCATCAAAGTGGGCCCTGCTAAAGTTCTTTGTTTTGTTGGCAATTCATGTATAAACTAAAATCTACTTTTGAATTATGATGTGTATGGTTGCTATCTCTTACATGTAGAGATGGAACGGAACGAAAATTTAGAAATAAAATAAAATAAAAATTAGAGACAATTAAGTGTTTGGTTGTGATGAACATAACAGAAAATATTATCTCCGTCTCAAGGACAGAAATGTGTTTGGTTGCAAATGACAGAACAAAAAAATAGTATCAATGACGAAAATGTCCCTACATTATAATATGATTGGAAATATGTAATTCATTGATTATTTTAAAACGAATGATTTGTATTAGTAAAAAAATTAACAAAATAATAATAATAACAATAAAAAAATTAATATTGAATAATAATAATAATAATAATAATAATAATAATAATAGAAGAAGAAGAAGAAGAAGAATAAGAAGAAGAAAAGTAATAATAAGAAGGAATTTAATAATCACAATAATAATAACAAAATGAATTATGTATAATAATG
>JAOSBK010000001.1:18312614-18324410 GCA_027568895.1 Erythroxylum shatona | reverse complement strand
CTGTTCTTATACTGAAACAATATTCTGTACTCAACTTCCATCCAAAAATTGATATTCTTAGAGACTGAATTAAAACTTAATTTCATTAGAAAATTTGTAGCCCTATCTTTCTAGTTTACTCTAAATCAAATATCATCTCATTTGGATAACTAGAGAAAAAGTTATGGTTAAAATACTGAATCATACTCAATAAACATGTTTCAACTTATAACTTCCAACATTTCACATATAATAGTTCTAATTTTCAATAAAAGTTTAGGGTCCAACAGACTCGCATGAAAAGTATTCATAAATGGCCATCGTCTCTTTGATAGAGAACTTGAATACAGTCATGACATCAAGAACTAAAGGAGATCAAAGAAAAGTGCAAATGCAAGATATGACCTAGGGTATAGTATACAATGTCTGCTCAAGAACATATAAGTCCCAGGATCAATTTGTCAATCGAGATGTCATATACTCCTAACAGATATGTGACAATGTACTATCGTCGTATGTTGGTCACACCAGTTATTGAACAAGTATGAGCACTGCAGAGTTTTGTTAAACCCATCATGTGTGAGTGGGAGATGATGAGTATAATAGTCACTACTCTTGAATAACTACTAAAGGTCGTTATATATAGAAAAATATAAACGCAATGTTTGAGAAATAAAAAACCTCTCTACGTGTATTGGTTGGGTTGCTGGCTTTCTTTTCTTATCTCAAGTTTACAGAAAAAAGGAGAAGGAGATCTCTGCAGAAAAAATTGGAAATAGAAAGTTCGTTAACCGATGGAACTATAACAATAAACCAAATATGTGTTTTTTGTTTTCTATGCATATAAAACGATCCTGTGTTTAACATAATCTTTTTGGCTATGTTTCGATCTATTAATCTCTAACATTGGTGAATCAACAATCTGATGAAGGATTGATCTCATTTTTTAAATTGAAATCTTTTCAATCGCCTTATAAATTATATTGAAACATAAAATTAGGTGATAGTCTTTTATTAACCTTAGAGTAGGTACTTTCAAGATGAGGTACTCATGAGTCTTTTTAAGTACTAATATCATTCTCCCCTTCCCAAAGAATTCTTTGACAAAATCAATAAATGTAGTCCTTACTTGACTCTATGTCCTTTGAAAAACAAAGCATTCTTATTTCCTTTATTAAGGACAAGGTTCCAGGCAACACGCTGGAAGGTCTAGTGAAAATAGTTGAGTCAAATAAGATAGAGAAAACTTTGTTCTCATTAAACCCGAACAAGGCGCCAGGTTCGGATGAAGGAATGTAACAAAAATATTTTACGTTGTAAGAATTAAATAAGAAAAATCTTAAAATTAGAGGATCAAAAATATGGTTGCTTTGAAGAAATAATGTTTACGATAAAACATCATTGGATGCATTTTAAAAATAATTAAATGATGATAAGTTAAAGTTTTTGGTATAAGTTAATGAACACATTTTTAATAGTGTAATTAGTAACTTAAACTTGTTAATATATATTAAATCTATAAATTTACTTTTAATTTTGGAGGATGTTTTTTAATGGTTAAAGGAACAAAACTCTCCTATAACATTTTTTATAAAATCTAAATTTTAAAATTATCAAAAGTGTAACCAACGAGAACAACACAACTATTATGAACATATGTAGGCCAATAAAGAATTGATCGTGTAGTTACACTAATCTTGTTTATAAGAGGATGTGATTATGATTACTAGGTTAAAAATTGTACATAAGAGATAACATGGCTGTAAATTTTAGAAGGACTATAAGTTAAGTAGTTTGAGTTGGATAAAGATAAACCACTCATATCAGTAACTTCTCATTAGTCCACGTTTGTTCCTACTAGTAAATATGCCTTGCTATTAATTATTTTAATATAAGTCTTACAAATAAGATTTTTATGAAAAATTTAAAAGCATACGAAGTTTTTTCGATAATATTAAATTTTAGAGAGTATCCTTTTAAAAAATTAAATAGTAGAAGAGACTCATGTTTTTAACCTTTTCTAAGGGATAACAAATTTTATAATTTTTTACAATTCAGTGCCAACTTTTTAAAAATTTTAATTTGGTGACTAAACAACCTAAGTCAAAATATTGTCTTGGTTATTTATGTTTAATATGATTAACATGACATACTTTTGACTTGAAAATTGAATATCTACATAACTTTTGATGTACATATGGACACTCACATGACTTTGGATCCAAAGTAATCCATCTAACTCGACAAACCCTAAATTTGTTTCCCAACTATGCAAGCTCATTGAAGTTGAACATCACAATATAGATGTTATTAAGAGAACTAACTTTACAATATGTGTGTGCTTCTTCTCCATCTTCTCAATATCTCCACTTTTGGCTGCCCTTTACCATAACCTTAACCTTGCCAACATTGATATAGCTAACGTCAGTATCACCTCTTTTGTTAGCTCCATCATTTCCAATCTTACCATGGAACATGTTTGCGACATTGTCGGTACACATCTTACCTTTACCCCTCCCTCTCATTACTACTTTGATCATCTTGTGTACTATTTTTGTCTAATTTTCTTTTTCATTTATCCTTATTCATTATTTTTAGTTAACTTTATGTCTAAAGTTTTGGATAAGTTTAATCTTATTAGGGTGTGTTATTGGGCTTACAAATGATGCCACTATTGGTTAGGCGAATTTAGGATTTGATGTGGCAAAATTGGTTATGTCTCATATAAATGGACTCATTTTATGTTTTAACATCCCTTTGAACACTACTCAAAGGGTCCCTTTTATTGTTCTTGTAGTCTTTAAAGTTGTGACAATGATACTAATTATTATTTATGAATAAGACTTACAAAATGGAAATTATGGAGATTACAAAGGGAGTCTAAAAAAAAGGAAGATAATAACCTTTTCCAAGTTCTTCTTAATGTCGAGGATGGATTCTAGGTTTATTATATGGTTTCTCATTTTGTTAAAAGTTAACAACTGATAACATCATTATGGAGTACTTCTACAATAGGTTTAAGGTGAATCTTTAAGTTGCAAGGGTGACAACTACAAGTTTTGGCATATGGAATTGTTTTTCAAGGCCAACAGATGGAGTATGATCTTATGAGTTTGACAAAAAGATTTAAGGTTAGAGCAAGTTTGTGGGGTTGTGGGTTGTGCATATCACCGAAGACTTAGGGTCCAAACATATGAGTGGTATGGATTTCCAAATGTCAAGTTAAAAATTGTATTTTATTAATCATATAAGTGAATAATTGATGAACGCATTTTGAACTGGGTTATATGGATTTTAAAAGCTTAGTCACTAAATTAAAATTTTCGAAAGGTTAAATATTAAATTAAAAAAACCTCATCCTTCCCTCAGTTACTAGCTTCAGGCATATACATTTTATTCTTTATTGTATTAATTTTTAAAATTCTATCTTTTTTTAATTTCATTCTTCTAAAAATTATTATATTAAAAAATGCTATAATTTTGTAAATTTTTAGGAAAGGACCAATTGTTTTGTCAATATTTCTTATAAAGATTGTCTAATGGCCCGTTATTGCCTAAATGACGATGTTCCCAACTTGACTCAATAACAACAAAATCTAATCCTATCACTTCCATCCTAACTTATAAACCCCAAATTGGTGATATAAACCCTATTAGAAGAATTTATTTATTCTTAAATCAAGGATTTCATCATAATTGGATGTGAATAGTTAGTGGTAATAATGGAAAAATGCTAATTAAAGGAATATGGATGCAATTTAATGACTATAATATAAATTTTCTATTTTTTATTTTCCATGTAAGTAAAATTTGAAAAATTCTTGTAATTGTTAACCTTAGAGTTATGTTAATCATATGTGATTCAATAACAATATTCATTTTATTTATGAACAATCATAGTAGTAATGACTACTACTTATCATACAATAATTTTCTCAATTTGTAGTTTACTTTAAGCATGCATGAATTCAATTATTGTACATTTATGTAGGAAGAATTTGTTACATGAAAGTAAAACAAGCTTTGAATTTGGAGGAAATGAAAGGAAATTACGTAACCAATTTAGGTAAGTAAAAAACTCCTTAATATTATGTTGCTTCTATAAGCATAAGGGTTGATGAACTAAATGTTTCATATTATCTTAGAATCCTTTTATTCTTTATATTTATAACTTGAATTAAATCCTATTTGTCAATTATTCCTATCTTTTTAAAATTTGTTGAATTTAACTAGAAAATTGTAGACACAAAAATATCTTCAAGCTCAATACACAATAATATTATTGAAGACTTGCATTATTCTCAATGTAAAATCCGGACATCACTAAAAAAAATTTAGGTCAAGTTCAAATTAAGAAGAATGGTCCACAGATGTGAGTGATTTAAGGTAGGTTTTCACTTATTTCAAGATTATTTCATATATGTTGCATGTTTTATGCATACGTACATTTTATATATGACATGGTGAAAAATCACTCAAAAGAGAAATGATGTGATAAATAAGCTATTATCATCTACAAAACTACGAAACAGTTGTTTGAATTTGATGTTGATTATGATGTCTTAGTGTTAACCCGAGTAATATTTATATGAAAGAAATCAATCAACTACAATATGATTATAAGATCTTAATGTAAGTTAAGGCTTTATTACAATGCCAAAAAAAGGAATGACTTTGTTTTGGGGGAAATAAAAGGAATGACTTTTTGTAATCACTATTTGTAATGACTAATTGTAATCATCTTATTACAATGCATTTATTAATTTGACATCAATATTAGAATTTATGTTACCTCTTGAATCTTAATCATAGCTTTGGGTTTATCACTATATGAAAATTGTTATTGTGAATGTTTAAATTATCAAACAAGAATGAAACAATTGATGAATTAGACAATTTCTAATATAGCTGCCAGTAAAAAATTTTACATATTAAAACCAATATGCTAATTAATAAACTTGTCCATTCATTAAACTATGAGTTGTTTATTCACAAATTTTAAAAAAACACAAAATTTTCATTGGTCTCTTTATTTAGACTTCTTTAAAGGCGTTAACATTTCTTTATCTATTAAGTATTTGATTTATGTATATTTTTATATTAAACATTCTCTCCTGTATTATACGTCGTTAGCCTTACCAAAATATTTTTATATTTTATTAGGATTTCCTAATCTAAGCTAGGTTGAAAAGAGCATATTTTCCTTGTCATTTAAATTATGATACTTCCCAACATTCTCTATAAAACAAAACCATAAAAGTAAACTCTATGTTTGCATTTTTATAACCATTCAACTTTGTAGTGATGCTTTATGGATTTTTTAATTTTTCATTGACTTGTTGACAGTAAGGTCAATTCCAGTTTAAACGATAACGAAATTAAAGTTATTTACACCTATAATATGTTACAATGCAATAAAGTAAATCCAATTAATTTAGGATTATAAATCTTCCCTCCTATATTAGAATTAAGTTAAAGATACATTTCAAGAGCTAAAAATTAGATTAGAAATGGAATTCCATGTCATAAGAAAAAGATGAATTGATAACAACAATCCTAATTCTAAATATTGGTTTTATAATATATTTTTAAAATTAGAATATTACTTTCTTAAAAAAAGAGTTTGTTTTTAATGAATTTTTGTTAAGAATCATATGACCTTTAATTTGGGCTAAGAGTTGAAAATATTATTATATTATTTATAGTTAAGGTAAACATGTTAGTGAAATAGTTAACTTCCAAAAGTAGCTTGCCTGGGATAGCTTGTGAAGAGATGTCATTGACTAAGAATTTTTCATTCAAATATCTAACGAGAAAGTTGATAAACTTATATATTATGCTTATATTATAAATAAAGAGTTGAGCATGTTATTAATACAGAAGGATTTATGACCTTTAAATGCATGAAAAAATTTCAAGCAATCCAAGAACTTAAAAAATTGGACAACACAAACTTTAACTACACTGGAGTGACTATTTAAGAGAAAAAAGCAACTATATACCAACACAAACCAAACTATATGCAAAACTTGGTGATGATAAATTACAACTAAATGAAAGACAAGCATTAGCTTATTATATTCAAGCTCTAAAGATTCTTCATTATATAACTAGACATAAATCAAGAGTGCAATGGCTAAAAAATGAGGAAAGAAACATAAAATATTTTCATAATATGATATTAATAAGAAGGAATCCCAATAAAGCATGTGCATTACCTAACTCTGATGGATCAAGCAAATGGGCACAAGATGAGCTAAAAAGGATCACGTAATTATTAATTAATAAACACCGTTTGTAAATATGCCAAAAGTCTTTCTTCTGTGTGGGTTCTTAGATCATTCATGCCTAAATGAATTTCTAAGGAAGAACCAGAGACTTGAACCAACACTTCTTTAAGAACTAATAAAGAGAAAGCACTCTTTAGCCTAAATGTAAACAAAGTACCAAGGCCAGATGGACTTGAGACTCACTTTTTTCAAAAATTTTGAATGGAGATATATTCACCAAAAGACATGTTCCAAGGTAGATTAACAAGATTTATGATTGTCTCATCCCCAAAATACTTAACTCCTTTTCCTTAAAAGAGTACAAACTTAGATTGTGTTTTAATATAATATACATAATCATCTCTAAGTTGTTAGATTCTTGACTGAAATTAGTTTTAAACTCATTCATCAGTTCTAGTTAAGAAATATTTGTCTAAGGAAGAAGCGTTGGGGATAATACTCTCTTAGCATAAGAGTTATTCGAAAATTACTACAATAAAGTAAATAATAATTGTGAAATGAAAATCTATTTCCAAAAGGCCTTTGATTCCATCAGTTGGAAGTTTTTTATTTGATACTTTAAAAAGCTTTTCAATCTCCATATCAAGACATTTTATGGCTAAAGTAATGTATAACATCAACATCATATAATATATTGGTGAATAGGGAGCTCATCAAGGTCTTCAAAAGAGAAAAAGGACTTAATAAAAGTGACCATCTTTCTCTGTATCTATTTATAATTTTTATGGAGGCACCTATAAGGCTTATAGCTTACAATATTGAGTAAAAGGGTAATTTCAAACTCTATTGATAATTTAAAAAGCTTGGATTATATGATCTATCATTTGTAGATAAATTTATTCTACTTATGATGTTGACACTAAATTAGTTAAAACTTTGGTCAATATATTGTATAGATTTAATAAACTCTTAAGCCTCTAATTTAATTACAATAAGAGTCGTTTCTATGTTTCAGTAGGAAACCTTACTCTAAGGAATCAACTAGACGAAATTTTAGGATTTAAGTTTCAACACCCATCATTCAGGTACCTAGGCATCCCCACTCAACAAAGAGACTCTCACTTGAAGATTTTCAACCATTATTTGACTATATTCATAAAAGGATAAGTAGATAGCACTTCAAAAACTTTTATATGTAAGGAGATTACAACCAATCATATTAGTAATAAGCAACCTACTTGTCTATTGGAGTTAACATATTTTTCTTGTGTAGAACTTGATAAAGACTATAACGAACTAGAGAAGTAAACAAGACAACCAATGCTAAAGTCAAGTGGGTTGAAGCATGTGTAATAAAAGAAGACACACCATCCACGGTGAGCTTGGCCTTGGGAGGGCCGGAAAGATGGAACCCAACATTGCATCGAAAAAGCTTGTCCAAAGATTATCCAAGGTCCTTGCGTCAATGCTTTTAAATAATCCTCATCTTCCTTAAACTTCACCAGAAAATAGTCATGCTCAAGGTCGACTATTTTCATCTGTTCCTTCGGAGCCCACAAGGTCTCGCATAAAGCAGCCACCAGTGAGTGATTTAGGAGAAGTGTTAAGCTAGTGAGGCTTAACCAGGTCATAGTTTCCTTGCGTATTCCCTGTGTCACCCTATAACGGACCATAGGGCCTACGAGTGGTTCTACGATAAGGAAACGGGCATAACACCTCCCCCCATACGAGTAACAGTTTTAACAGCAAGCTGACGAGAACAGAGCAACGGAATCAACTGCCCAGCTGCAAGTCCAGTGAGGTGCTATTGTAATTTCATATCATATACTCCTTAAAGGGTAATTTTGAAAATAAAATTATAAATATGTATAAAAAATCATAAGCGACACTTATTTTGAATAATTAAAATTCCTCTAAAATAACACTTATTTTAGATAGGAGGGAGTAAATCCTATTATAAGCTTCAGAATTTCAGAAGTTAGGCGTTTAATTAAGACACGGTTCCCAACAATCATATCTTGATTCTTGAGGTGGCGCAGTGCAGCCCCTAAGAGCTCTTCACATAACTTGGTACCATTAGATTCAATGTCATCTCCAACCATTAACACTAAAATTTTACACCAATTGGTTTAAAAAAATCTTTTTACACCAATTTTTTTACACTCCAATTATTCTACATAAAACTTAATGATCAAGTATCTTAAAATAATATTCTACAATAATTTAGTTATTAATTGTATTAGTATATATATATATAGTTGTAATTTTAATTTGATTATAATCTCGAGTTTAGTTATAGTTATAATTTATTTAAGTTTGGTTATAATTTCAAGCATTTTTGTTAAATTTTAATATTTTTAAAATCAATTTTGTGATCTATCTTATTTTAAAGATTATGTACCTTTTATTTTAAATTTATTTTTTATTAATAAATTTATAATACTTATAAATAACAATTAAAAATAAATATTAAAAATAAACTTAATATTATATTCAAAGTAATATATATTTTAAATTTAATTACTTGACATATTATGTAAATATATCAAAATATGATAAAGGTATAAAAAAAAATAAAGTCGTCTCCAACCAGCACACCAAATTGGTATTTTAGTGTGTTAAATCTACTCCAACCAACTCACCATTAACACGGTTTGTAAGTTGGAGATGGTCCATTTCACTAAAATTTTACACCAGGTGTAAAAGAGAATATTTCAAGAATCTTTTTACATCATATTTGGTGTTACTTTAACCACTCTATACCAAATTTTTACATCAAAATTTTATTTATTTATTTATTATAAAATTAAAATAAAATCATTATTCTTAATATATATATATATATATACTTTTATATTAAATTAATATTATTTAACAAATATAATTAATATTATTGCAACAACAAATTAATAACATACACAAATATAACGAACAAGTGAAAAAAATTTATACAAAAAGAGCTCAAGAAAGAGAACCTTAAGGAAGAGTTGACTCGTCTAGTAGCTTTAGCCTATTTTTAATTTTGAAGGAAATGAGAATGACCTTCCAAACTATTAATTATTTATATTAAATTAATATTCTCATGTACTTTAGTGCTTGAATAATAACACAATAAATTTAGTGTATTACTATTCATTACATCATTCTTGTGTTAAAATTTGGTGTCTTCTTTGGAGTGATTTATTGCACCAAAATACCAAATTAGTGTGTGGGTTGGAGATGCCCTTATGCACACACAGCCAAACTCAAACCAAACCTCATTAGCTCTTCCTTTGTGTCCCGGCTCCCTCATCTCCTGTTGTCGTCTTCTTTTGCACCACCGTCCATCCTACTGCTTCTTTATTGTTGTTGCTTCTCTGCTGGTGCTGGGTATCTTCTCCGTTGTCGTCATTGCTCTGTGTCGTGATCATTGTGTGCTTCTATCACTGACTCTTTGTCCGTCACTGCTTCTTTTCCTATCACCTGCTTCATTGTCTTCAGCTCTTCTGCCTTGTTTCTTGTGAACCGTCCCAAAGTGGAGGTTGATGATGGTGATATTCAAAGATGAAGAAAAACATCTTTTTAAAAATGCTTGTTAAAAGATGTGGCTTTCTAGTTTCTACGTAGAGATTAGAGCTGGTTATAGTCAATGTAGTGTGGCTAGCTTGACAAATTCGTTGCTTGTTAAGTTTGCGATTTTTTTATCAAGTAGAAGTTTATAAACGAAACTAGTTAATTATGTCAATGTGGATAGTGAGTTAAATAATTATTTTTAATTAACTATTTTCCAACTTTAACATGTAAAATTATTTAGTTATAGAATTTAGCGATAAATCAATAATTAAATTTTAATTTTGTGATTATTTTCCTAGGAATCATATCTAAATTATATAAACTATTGTAATTTTTATTTCATTATATGTAAACTTTTTTATTTAACTATTTTTCTAAATTGATTAATATAACGCATTAAATTAAAAGTACTCATTTATAATATAAAATTTAAAGTTTAAGGATAATTTATATATGCATATGTGTTTATTCTTTAGAGAAAAACTAGAAAAATGATATTAGTGAAAATTAAAATTGTAATATTGATAGGCTTTAAAGTCAGTGATTCTGTTTGAATTATGTAATTATACGTAATGAGTTATACTTGTAAGTTTACGGTTGAATTATATAATCAAACAAAATAGATTATAGTTGTAACTTTATGGTTGAATTATATAGTTGCACTAAATGAGTTATCATTGTGACTCTATAGTTGAATTCCATGATCGCCAAAAATAGGCTGTAGGTATGAATTTATAATTGTGATTTTATGATTTATGGTTGAATTATATAATCATACAAAATAAGTTATAGTTGTGAAGTGCAACAATCATTTATATAAGTTAATGAAGTTCATTTGTATTTCTATATCATATGATTATTGAAAAGTTGTTCTTATATTTCTTTTTGTTATAATGTGCAACTTATTCCACATTATTCATGTCATCAGTAGTTGGTAGTAATTATTCCTATACTACTATAGAATGCATCTATACTTTTATAGTTCAAGTTGTGTGAATGTTTTTATAATCTAAGGTGTTGATACGAACAAGGCTAAGATAAGGGAATGGGACCCTTTGCATGTGCTAATTGGACCAATGACCCGAACTCATGCTAAGAGAATTAGCTTTCTTGGTGATATTAATCCGTTTATTTTTTCCGCGTCAGATGTGCTTTTGTGTTTGTTTTGAGTTGAACAATACACTTTTTTTTTATAATAGTTGATAATGAAGTTATTACTATCTTCATTTATTTTTACAAATAAATAGAGAGAAGTTCAAGTATTTTGATAATTCAACCTCTTCAGAAAAATTTGATAATTCATCATGAGCTTATGTTAGATTGATCCATAGATTGAAAAATCATATTATTATTTTTATATTACAATAAACATTTGAAAGATTGGGGAATCACCAAATTTAAAAAGCATTTAGCCGAGACCAAAGATGATGCAAAGCCTTATAAAAAAGTAAGTCATGAAGTGAAATAATAAATGAAATTTTCGCTTTAAGAATATGAGCATGATACTTCCATATAAGTCTCTAGCCTGACACTTCCATATCGAGTCATTATAATCATTAGAACAATTTTATAATGTCACATATAAATGTCATATGATTATATGATATCAGCAATAAATATAGTTGAAGTTTATGCCAATGGATACATACATTATGTTACTATGCATACACTATTATTATTCCTAAGCAATGTTAACACCATGACTTACTATGTCTATCTTTGTATATAGGTTTTAGTTGATGCATGAACAAAGACAAATTTAGGACATTTCAAGACCTACTAAAACAAAGGAACATCAAGCAAATCACAGTGAACTTATTTCTAGATCTCAATTTAAAGTTACATAGGTGTGATAAATAATATTAAATATCATAAAAGTCTACTTTGCTATAACAATTGGCGTATGATGCTTTTAGGAGGTACATATGGATATAATGTTTTATTGTTAGTTTATGCCCTTGCAGCCAATTTATTTTGGTTGTAAATATTTGTATGACATTATTATTAATTAATTAAAGGCATTCTTTATCTTTAT
>JAOSBK010000001.1:18278862-18303795 GCA_027568895.1 Erythroxylum shatona | reverse complement strand
AGATGACCATAGTTCCGGTACGAAAAGCCTGCGACTCCGGTGACCGTCCCTCCACTCTCGTCTCATCAAATCGTACTCCCAACTTATGGAAGGCAATCTATACACATCATAAAATCATGCTTGCAGTAGATATGGAATAAACACTGAATCACCCCGATTACCAAACGCAACAAGTGGTTAAAGCGTGAAAAATAATCAAACTTGTAATAGTTAGTCTTCATTTTACATTCTAAACTTTCTATATGTACCGTTTATCTTACCTCATACACGCCAAAGTGTAGAAATGATGTGTTATGTGGCTCCAGATTTGTAAGCCATCTTCCATGGTGTACTGTTCCCCTGACATAAGTACCAAAATTCCTAACATATTACAGAGCAATTAGTGTAGGATTTTGTGAAAAAAAATGAAGAATGACCTCCCCCAGGCTTACAATTCACTAGTCTTTGCGCCTTTATATACATCTCAAAAGCGATATGGAGACAGAGACATTTCAGTTTCATAAGGTACATGGAAGCAGCAACACCAGGCTACAGTGATTTCCCTAGTCTTAACCTGGGTATTTACCACATATTTTTCACTTTAACCCGGCAGACAACTAACCCAAGAGAAAAACACCAGATACGTAATTATAACAAGAAACTATAGGAAAATAGCATGCCAAATTTCATCAACAGATCACAGACCTCATTGCAAGTCGAATTCAAAAGATAGGAGAGAAGGGACAGGAAGGAACAGCTAGAAGCCATCGGCATGGGAGGGATCGGTAGGTGAATCGAGATCTACCCTTCACTTTACTTACCAAACCTCCCATACCCATGAATTCTAGGAGCTCATCTCCCTATCCCTCAACCTCCACTCACACTTGCAAACCATCGAAGTCTCTAGCTCTATGAACAAATTTGACAATAAAGTCATTCGGTTTACTAACTTATATTCAAGTCTGGGACTTGGGGTTTGATGGAAAAATCGAATTTTTTGTTAAAGACGAGAAAAATAATGTTTTGGTTGGTGACGGTGAGAGTTGCCTTGGATTCCAGTGGAGATGGGGAAATCGAAAAGTCTGACAACTGTAAGACTTTTAACCTTTCGTTGGAAATTCCAAGGCAATTACGCGTCAGGACACCCACTTGTTTAATACGCGTCGGAGTCACAAGTTGTCCCCCACTTGTATAATACGCGTCAGAATCGCAAGTTGTGGGTTAAGATTTTTTTACCATTAATTGACTGTATGTATAAAAATAAAAAATATTTTAAATTTTATTTTATAATAAAAATTATTTATATACATAAATATTATTTAAAATATATTAACAAAATAAATCAAAATATTTAAAACAATATATTAATTATCTATGCATAAAAATATTATATAAAGTATATTAAATAATAAGCAAAGCATAATATATTAATTATTATATAATTTATGAGTATTATAAAAATTATGTGTAAAATATAAGGATAAAAAGGACTAAAAATAGACTCATTAATTTATTTGAAAAATCTACCCAAAAAATTATTTGAGAGGTTTTTTTAGAAATTTCTAATTTAAATTTTTTAAAAAGTTATATTTTGACTGTCAAAAAAGTCATGTCTATTAAATAAGTACTTTTTATTTTAAAATCAAACACTTATTTTTCTTAAAAACAATTTTATGATAAAAAAATACTTATTAACTTCTTAAAAACTCATCCAAAAGTCTTAACAGTTGCCAGATTTTTATAGCAATTCCCCATAACAGTGTTAAACATATACAAAGAATGTCAAAATTTTTAAGAAAAATTATATATTTTACTCTCTGTTATAAAACATCTATCTTCATATAATTACCTTTATTTGCACAATAATTAATTATACGATGTTTATGAGTAAAATGATTTCATAAATAGAAATATAATATAATAAAATACTTTACGTAAGTAAAGTCATATAACAAGTCTTTTGTGGGCCTCACCCTTTTTGCAAATTTGGACTTTGCTCCTGATATCCCAAAGAAGATTGAAATTCAACTTGTAAACTTTTTGGAACATTATCTGACATAAAGTGAGCTATACGCGGACGGTAATGATGTCGCCTTTAAATCTTCATTTTTGTCTTTACTTTTAATCTGTTTCTTTATATAATAATTTTTAGGAACAACCATTGCATTATCTTTATTACAATTATCTAAAAATCATTCTATCAATCTTTTTTAATTTACCAAATTCAATTCCTAAACCCAGATTTAGTTGTTGGGATCCTTTTATAACTACCAATCATATCAAGTTTAATTTTAGAAAATAATGAAATATATTGAAAAATACAAAGCTCCTAACAAGAATACAATCTTGAGAATTAAAAGATTAATATAAACAAAGAAAGAAATTAATCCTTTATCCGTGTAGTTACTACATTTATTAAGAAGAAATAAGAGCCTATTTACTTCATCACTTCAAAAAAGACTAGAATGAGTTCATTGATAAAATGCCTATCTCTAATGTTGTCAGGGAGTAGCTCTAAAGCTCCAATTACTCATAATGCTGCCACTACATTGGAGATGAAGTTGATAAGTCATCAAGTGTTCTCTTATCATACCTTTTAGCTTATGCAGTTCTTGCTGAGATTGGTAGTCATTTCCTTTGAAACTTCTTATGCTTCTTGTCTTCCAAATAGTATAAAACAAACTCCTAAATTATATTTTGGAAATGAGATAGATTGCTTTGTATTGCCTTTGTCCACTACTTATTTAGGATATGATATTAGGCCAATCAAGATACATATAAGAAATGTCACACACCTTTTATTTCTCCTTTTATTACTATGATAGGAAATTGCATTGGAAAAGCAAATGGGAAATAGATTCAGATTCTTATTTGCAAAGAGGTTGGTGATGTTGAGACCACCATTAAGTTTATATAAAGTGGAAAGCTCCCTTTAATGGCAAGACATAAGAGAAAGGATATCTTTAAGATAGCTTGCTTAAACCACACCAATCTATATAAGAACATTTTTTGGAATGTTGGACCTAAGTAACTGTTTATATGATGATTTATTAAAGAAAATAGTAGATAAGTGCTTTAGCCAATGAATTGAATCTACTATATTAGGGTTAGGATTAAAGCTTGGGGCTAAAGCTGGTAGGTAGACAAAGTAGATTGATTGAGTTACGAGGATTGTCTTTTAGGACTTCCTTGACTATAACTTAATTCTAAATTTTACTTCTGAGCATTAAGAATTCATTGTTATATAGAGGACCATTATTACTTCAATTATTGTGACATAATCTATTAATAGCTTCATCTTTAAGCTTATGTTTGAATTTCAACCTCACTTTTTCCCTTAGTTTTAGAATATGTAGCTTAGTCCATAAAGTATACATTTCATAATCTTTTACCCCTGAAAAAATTGTGTATGTACCTATTGTACCCATAATGCTTCTTTATCAATTAATATTCTCCAAATTTTGTTAATTATAAGAACTTTAATTGTGAAATTTATTAGACAAATCCCCAAACTTTGTTCTTCTTTGATAAAACAAACCTCATTCCAATTAACTTTAGCAATTGATTTCTTATAGCATCACCAAATCATGGAAAGGATTTGAGCATCATCTTTTATAGATTTAGTCAAGCTTTTAGGTAGAAATATGTGAGATGTCTAGTCTATATATAAAGGAGAGGTTTTTATTACACCAGATGTCAACCCTTCCTTGTTTCTTCTATATCAAATGAATAAAGTCTTTGTAAATTGGTCTTTTGCGAGAGATGGGGATCCCTAATTAGGTAAAAGGGAGCTTATTTATTTTAAGCCTTATTAATTGAGAGATCTAGCTAGCAAGATGTGTTACACCCAATGAAAACTATTAAATGCATCATTCGTGTAATGATGGAATTAAGATTAACTCTTAAAAGGACTAGCAGATCATCAGTAAAAGACAAATTATGAATCTTGAACTTTTTTCATTTATTATGGTACTTAAAGTTTATTTCTTGAGTAATGATTCTATGAATTAGTCTATAAAGAACCTCAATACATAGGGTGAATAAGTATGGAGAAATTAAATGCCCCCATGCCTCAAATCTTTTACAACTTTGATAAGATTTGTAAGTTCTTCATTTACAAAAATGCAATAAGAGATAGAATTGATACATTCTTCTATATAATTGAGGAATTGTTTGGGGAAACCAAATGTCTCTAGAGTGTTTAAGATAAATTCCCAATTGATGGAATCAAAGGCATTATAGAAGTCCACCTTAATTGCATAACTTTTAAATGAACTTCTTTTAGTGTAGTTCTTGAAGAGTTTTTGAGCTAATAAAATATTGTCTCCAATTTATCTTCCTTTGTTGAATGCATCTTAAGATAGAGTAATGAGAGTATTGTAGGAAAATTATAGTGCGTGCATCATATACATGCAGTGAGGAAAACAAAAAAATTGTTTCGGGACTTTCTTGAAGTATAAGATCTATGTGCCTATACAAGGAAATACCTTTAAACCTAGCTGAAAATTTCCAATTCACACACACACACACATATATATATATATACATAATTCATGACATTTACACAAATCAATCATTCATATATATGTGTGTAGTCTCTTTCGTTCTTCGATCTTCTACTCGTTGGGTTATCGTAAACCACAATGACCAAAACAGATAATCTCCAACAGTATCCACGTAGAGATCGGAGAAACTAACCAAATCAAACTCTTTGATCCAAAAATGGCTAGAACAAAGGCAAGAGTACTAGCTCTCTTCTTTGTTCTAAGGAGAGCAAAAACATGAAGGAGCGGAGGAAGAAGATGAAGAAGATAAGAAAGATGATGAGAGAATCGTGAAGATGACTTTTAAAACTTGTAAAACAATTTTACGCGATCATCATCCTTTATTTGCTTTCATCATTTTGTCTTTTATCATTTTTGTCTTTTATCATTTAAAGACAGTAAATACAATATGACAAAAAACAACACTTTTAAAACACCTTCTACCCATCTTACATGTTATATTATATATATATACACACACACACACACACACTGGGGTCGGTCCTACCGGATTCTGGGTGTAGAAAAACATCAGAGACCTGTTTCAATAATATTATGTCGCGATCTTATTGGGACATATCCGGATCTCATCAGGTTCAATTTGGTTCTATTGCTCTCCATATATTGGATCTTTATCCAAAATTATTTTACGAATCCTTTGAGCCACTTTTATGTGTGTGACCCATTAGGTTTCCATTTATATTAGCCGCTTAACACTTAATCTAAGAAAGTCATGAGTGGCGTCTAGCAATACATCATGACCCCAATTGACCAGAAAGTAAGTGGTTTGACGAATGAACTCGTGCTTGTCATAAACCATCTCATGAATGTATAGACAATTGCTATGCAATTCATCTTTTCATTATGCTATACCCCACTTGGTTATGAGTATGGGCAAAGTATCAACTCTGATTAGACTGACTATGTCAAATCTAGTCCAAGTGATATTAGTTCTTGTCCTGGGACTCATTACTATATATCAATGAAGACATTCTTCATGACATATGTACTCTGGCCAGAGATTTTCAAGTAATGGCCCCAACAAGAGACCGTAGGTGTCATCTTCTGCTATCACAGAAGTGGTAAATCCCCTATTGACTACTCAATTACCTTCGAATACCTCTAATTGTACCCACTTACCGCCTTATAAGCGACCTCTGCAAGGCAACAAAGAATTGAGCCAAAGCATAGAATCAGTATACAAGATATCTTAAGTACCTCAAGTCTAAGGATACTTGCATCATTACTATGATAAGATTATCATTGACATTAAAATAGAACATCCATGTGATGATCTCATGGTAGGTCATTCAATGTACTTACTACCCCTAGTAAGCATCCACATATTAACTCTAAACATCTTATGTTTACAGTTTATGAGATCCACTACTTGATCAAATCAAGGAGTTTGACATGTGCTAGTCTATTCGGATTAATGATGTCTAATCTCATTAATCCTATGACTAGGGATAATTTAGATACTGACATAATTGCACATGATAAGAATCTCAGTAGTATGATCACATCATGATTTCCTTCATGCTATGTCATATATAATGGGCTTCATTAATTTGCTTATAAATCAATATCAATTCATAAATAATGAATACCAAATTAATGAAATATGCCTTTCTTTATTATTAAAAATAAAGTTTGTACACAACTTTATACAAAACGCCCTAAAGGCGATTGCCTTTAGGGCACTACTCTAACAAGTCCTAAGTACAACTTTTAATCTTATGGCTAGGAGCTTATCAATAATCGTGTAGATAATATTCAATAATAAATTGTTTTAAAGTTTTTTGAAGAACTTAGATTGCGGAAGTTTGGGACAAGAGTTATATAAGTCTTGTTTAGTTATTTAAGCAATTTTCCTTTGTTAAAACTTAAGAATATCATTTGTGACTATTTGCTTAGTAAGCCTCCAAGTCTTTTCAAAGAAGAAAGTATTAAGGCCATCAAAGCCAAGTGCTTTATTAGGTATGAAATTAAAGAGGACTTTCTCCACATTTGATTCATTGAAAGGTAAGAGCAAATTTTGATCATCAAAGCTAGAGATCCTAATAAATATAAAAGACTTAAGAACCTATAGAGACAAACAACAAAATGATGCATTGCCTAGGGAGTTAGAGAAGTAATCATAAGGTACCATAAATAAGTCCTCTTAAGGTTGCACCAAAGCACAATTTGAATTTTGAAGGGAGACAAGTCCATCAAAACTTTTCCTTGAAAGTAATGATTTATGAAAGAAGACAATATCCTTATCACCTTTAGTTAGCCACTGAATCTTTTTTCTTTATTTAAGGATTAAATAATTGACTTCCAGAGCTCTTGTGTAATTGTATAGAGCTATTCTCTTAGCTCCTTATCTTGATGAATCTGTAGGTTCTTCATAAAAGGAATGTTATGCCTTTGGTAAGGTAGCCTTAGTAGTAGATACAACTTGATTAGTGTTACTATATCTCTTAAAATTAAGTTTCTTCAGCTCCTCGTTGACTATATGAAGTTTTCTCATACAAATAAATGACTTGAATCCTTGAAAGTCAAGTCTCCATTCATTTCTAACAGTCCTTCAAATCCCTCATCATCTTTCAAGTAATTGTTGAAACAAGACAGAATTTTCTTCTATTACTTCAAGGTCAGATCGCCAACTTCAACGAGAGAGTGATATGAGAATATAAGAAAGTTAAATACATATTTGTTTTCTTAGAAAGCGCTAAGCCATTGGCTTTTAGGTGCTTTTCCAAGCTTTTTTCTAAGGAACTACCTTCCTTGTTTCTTATTATTCTATGTGTAATATTATCCCTCCATATTAAGATCAGTTACGTATTATTGACTCATATAGTTTCTTGAGATCATCAAATAAATTTCTAATTCATGCCCTTTTAACTTTAGATTGATGCATAATGTTATTGAATTCTTTATGTATCAACTAAAGATTATTTATATTAGGTTAAATATTCAGCTACCTTATCCTATAAAGCGCTTCTTTGAAAAAAAAATTGAAAGCATAAACAAAGGTTACATAGAAACTAATTGTAACATCTCGTTATCCCATGTTAAGGGTTAAAACCCTAGAATAGTGTATGTTAAAGATTATTAAGAAGTTAGAAAGTGCATTTCATACTCATGTATATTATATCATACACACACATATGAATATTAATTATTACACATGTTAACATGATTGTACATGCATTCATTGACATTTTTAGGGTATAATTGATTTATAAATGTGATTATATTGAAAGTTGTGGATTTTATGTCTTGAAAATTGATTTGGAGAGAATAATTATTGATTTAGAATTTTTGGTGGAATTTGGAATTTTTTAGAAATTATGGGTATTTTTAGAATAGGAAAAATGTTAAATGGAAAGACAATTGATAAATAGTAGTTGAAATAAGAGTCAAATGGTAGTGGTAATTTAAATGACTTTGAGATTTATTGATAACTGTCATTGAAATTTGGGAGATAATAGGAGTAGAAATTAGAGATGATTGGACTAGTTAAATAAGAGAACCTAGTTTAAACCTATAGAGATTGGACAACTTGTCACTTGCCAAGCCATGTCTTTATCCCATGATTCTCTTAATTACTTGGAAGAACATTAAATTGTCTTTAATCTTGCTTTCTTCTTCTTTTTCTTCGTGACTTTCTTCAAACCTTCTTCACTTCCATGACACTTACCCACCTCCATCAACATTAAACCTAGCTATCTCATCTTTCACTTTTTACTCTTACTTTGTTGTCTTCTTTAATTGCCACAAGAAAACCTAAACCTCCCAACCTCCATAATGATGTACATGGGTTGTATAAGAAGTTAGGGCTTCTTGGTTGAAGAACTTGGAGTTTTATCAAGTAAGTAACATGTTAATTCTCATGAGTTGTAAGAATATGAAACAAATATGGTGATTAATTGATATTAAATGACCATGAGAATTGTGGTCATTTTACATATGCATCGTGGATGAAGAATGAGAATATTGATGTCTTGTTTCTTTAAGTGTATGATGAGTAATAATAAATTTTAGTTTGATAGTTTAGAAGTGAAATGAATGTGATAATGGAGTAAGATATGTGTGTAGAAAATATGATGAATATGTGTAGATGATATGTTCTGTTTTTGGTATTATGATCGAACATAGGTTATGATTTGTTTGTGATTGAAATTGAGCTGAAATGGAACTAGGAATGAAGAGAAAATAATGAGGACATAATCTAGAAATGATAGACTAAGCAAAAGAGATGAACTAAGATGAAAATGATGATAAAGTGTGCTTGGAATGTGTTAAATGGAGTACTTTCACTGAATATGCATCTGTATGTTAGCCATAACTTGATTTGTACATATCAAAATGGGATGATTTTAAGTTTAGATTGAACTAGAGATGTATCAATACAATTTTCATGAAGAAAATTTGAATTCTATCTCTAAGGGTTTTAAAATTTGACTTGAAATTGAGTACTTTGTACTGTTGTAGTTTGAGAACAATCGGTATTATGTTGTGTATAACTTGCAGAATGCTTAACCAAATTGTATGAACTTGGTGTCTTAAAAACTTAAGACATATAGGAACCATTGTTTAGAAGAATGTATTGCATAAAATTTTCTTTCTATTGTCAAAATGGCCTTGCAAAAGTGACCCAAAAATCTATTTTGAGAATAGCCATCAGGTAGTGCACTATCGTGCATAAGCACGATCGTGACAGAGAGGAAACCTCAGGGGAGTTGTATGATCGTAATAGAGAGGAGAAATCAGGTAGTGCACAATCGTACACAAGCACGATCATGATAGAAGGGAGACATTAGGAAGTGCACGATTGTGAGGATTCTTCAGGCAATGCACGATCGTGACAGTGAGAGTGCAGTGCTTTTTGAAAGTTTTGACCACCCTTTACTCTTTTGACCATAACTTCTTCTCCAGACCTCTAATTCACTTGAAATTTGAACCAAGAAATCCTTACATATTTTCCTTCCTCTCCACCAAATTTCATGGTTATTTGAATTCATTAGGAAATGATTGATAATAATTGATTGATGACGTTTCAATAATCAAATGTATTGAGTGATGAACTTAGAATAAGTTTGTATTATTGGGTTGTAAACCTAAGTTCAAATTAGACATTAATGAGTTTTGAAATTTGAATGATCATGAGATGTGAATAAAGGAAATATACCCAAGATTGTCATTGAGCATGCATTGTATATAATCCATATACACATTTGTACATAAATGAATACTTGTATAATTGTGCAAAGATGTGATGTGTGTAAATATGTGTGTTGCATGATATAGAAGAGCAAGTAGAGTGACAACATCCAAACATTGCCAGGACTTCGAGGCAATAGCTATCTAGAGCAAACTGTGAGTAACCTAAATGGTCTTACTTGATAAATTATTTGTTTTAAATTCTGTATTGAATTATTATGTGAATGCGATTGTGTTGATTCCGAACATTGACTGTTCAAGGTGTTTGATGCATGAATAACATATTAGAAGTGCTCCTTTTATGTGAATTTGAAGAAATAAGTAATACTCAACATTATTGTTGAATGCTAGACCAAGGTCCGATGAGAAATGTGTATGTGAATGTGAAAATGAAATCAAATGATTGATTAAAAATATGTGAATGTGATGTATTTCATTACATAAATGCATGGCAATATAAAGATTGTTGTGACCTAAGTAGCCACCGAAAAAGAGCTTAAAGCTCATAATGTGATAAGAGCCTCTGGCTCAGTTGTTAATGTACCCGATATCCACTAAAGGATATGAGACAATATCTGAAAACAAGCTTGGTATCCACAAGGGATATGGGCCAGTAAAAAGGAACTCTGTCACAACGAAGTAATAATTTAAAGTGAGTCTCATCTACATTACATTTATAATTGATATATAGGTTTTAAATGATCAAAATGAACTGTTTGACTGCTTCGAATGTGAAAAGTGAAATAAGTGATCAAAGTGATGTGTGATATTATATGATTATTAGTGAAATGATATGAATTATGTGATTACATAAACTGTATATGTTATGTTTTATAAGCGAGCTATTGATGATAAGTAGCTCATTGAGTTCGCAAAACTTATCAAAATTGCAACGTTGACATTTTAGGTTTGAGAGAGGATACTAGTGATAGAGAAACTCTAGAAGAAGAATATTTCTCGTACTTTTGGATAGAAGAAATGACTCAAAGGTCAGTCAACTGAGACTGAAGGATCTAAATAAAATTTTTATATAATTTTATCATGTATGTAGCATGTTCTATATATAGAGATATAAACTCTAATTAGTTTTTGTTATTGTACGAATATGGGTGTTGTTGTAAAGCTACAATGTACATATTGTTTAAGAAATGACATGAGGAATATTGGGTTTTTAATTATCGTGTCTTTCTTTATAATGCCTTATAAGAGAACATAACTGCTCTAACATGCCATTATTATAGGTTATGTACTGGAATATCCTAAGGATGTTCTGGTATATACTCTATAGTAGTGGGGTGTTACACTAATCCTTTCCTTTAAAAGACTTACTAACAAATGGATCAGTGGGTCAAGGGGCCATTGAACAATTGGAAAAATCCCAAGATCACTATAATGAAAAAAATGATGAATTTTAACTCTGTCAAGGTCAATAGCTAAAAAAATTCTACCATTATATTGAGATTATGGTTGGTTGTCATGGTCCGGTGGTTTTGAAGGAAGTTTAATTGATTGTAACAATTCTTCATCATCATTGTTTCCTAATAGTCTAATTAAGAGAGGTTTAATGTCAAGCAAGTAAACTCGTAAATTTTGTTATCTTTTAAGGCAATTAAGCCCTCTAACATTCCAAGAAAGTATAGACGTTAAGAGGAAGTTGAGGAGTTAGAGTTATTATCCTTGTTCTTCTTTTTAAATTTCACCCTTATAGCCATTTTAAACTCTTTACTAGAGTCACAAACAATAGTTGGTGTGTTATCAAGTGTAACAGACTTTGTAAGAGGGGGAGAAGACTTTATAAGAGGGGGAAGTAAGTAAGATGGTTTGTTCCCCTGATGATAATGAAGGCTCATCTTGTTTATTATCAATTGAGGTTAAGGATTTCAAACTTTCATCACCAAGAGGTGTTTCCTCATATTTTGACATTATAGTAACATAACTGCCCATCCTTGAGGCATTTAAAGCCTATGAAGTTTCAACATTAATTGTTATATTAAGCTCATGTTTTCTATTGTGTTTATTCTTTTTTGGTGGGGATTTAAGATTTATTAGCTTCTAATAATCACCTCTAGTAAAGATCTTGCTAGTTGGAATCCATTTCCCACCTTAGTGCAAAAGATTTAGTCTCTAATACAAAGTCTTGAATTACCTTGTCAATATCTTTAAGTCTCAAGATAAGAATTTGATCTAGCAAGTTTTAGCGTATATTAACAATGGTACAATTTGTTATATAACTTACATGCATCATATGAGTAGTAGCTTCAACTATAATTATTAGTTTATCAATAAAGCTTGTCAAATGATTGAGATCTTTAGTACTTTAGTATTCCAATAGGATGTGGTGAATGTTAATCCATATAAGGACTTACTTCTACTTTAATTTTTCAAGATGTATGTCTGGTCTCTATTTCTAAAGAAAAAGGGGCTTACCATTAATATGCTAGCTACCATTATAAATGATATTTTGTGCACTTGATTTAGTGTAAAATTTGAAGAAGAAGAGGTTCTCATCATTCACTAAATCTCCTTCAAACTTAATTTCTTCCAATGGAAAAGATCTCAAGAGTCCATTAGATGAGAAGTTTGATGATTATCCAAGAAAAAATCAACTAGAATATATCCTTGATTAGAAGCTCCTTCTATAAGGACATCTAATGGTAAAGCAACGATAGAGATATCCTCTAACAAGGAAAGAGAACAATAGTGAAGGTCCTAGAAGGGAGAAACATCTCCTAAAACATGTCATCATGAAAGCTTGAGGTATGGGGATTCTAAAGGAGTATAACTAGGTGAGTCTTCAACAATGGTAGTAAATGAGTTAGTAATTATTAAACTAAGGAAGGTTTTAATCGGTGTTTTAATGATAACAAAACATAATCACAACTAATGTGTTTACTATTTTAATGAAAAGAAATATTAGAACAAAATGAATCCATAAACTAAAAAGATAGTGTATGAAGTTCATAAAGAAAGCTTGAAGTTTGCATTTGATGAATGAAAACCAAAAAAAGAACAAAAGAAGATCAAGGCTTATCGAGATTATTTCACATTTTTTAATTATTTATAAGCTCACTTTGTTAATTTGATTATCTAAAAAGCACACTATACATAACCATTTCATCTTACTTTATTACATGAATCTTTACATTCATCAAAAGGCATCGAAGCTTTTAGTTTTTAATAAAAAAGGCTTTTGATCTTTCAAATAATCTTTGGATAATATTTTGAGAAGCGTTTTAATCCTATTTGGATTAAGCAAATTGGTTTTGAGTATTTAAAGTGCTAAAATCATGTTTTTAGGGTGATTGTGTGACCTATATAGGTTAATAGTCGACCAATATAGGTTAAAGTTATTAAATTTAAAGTGTTAATAGTTTGTTGTAAAATTGTTTGATGTATTGTCAACTAGTATGTCATACTAGTTAACTAGTATCCTTTACTAGTTGACTAGTAGTTCACTAGCATCCAACGTCTAGTGAATATGGCATTGTAAATGCATACTAATTGACTAGTATCATGTGTCAAATATAGTCGTTGTAACAGGTAGCTCTTAGTTCAGCTATTTTGGGTCCCAAAAACACTATAACTAGGTGTTATCTTTTTTATGAAAAATTAAATTGAATATATCAAAAATAGTGGAGAGAGTTAAGTGCAATGCAACTTAAGGAGAGTAAGCATACTCTCCAATGACAAAAAGACAATGCAAATGGCAAACAAACTAAATACAATTGTTAAACAAAGAGATAATTAACAAACATTGGACAACAACATATTAGGAGCCACTGCATAAAGAGTGGACAATGTATCAAGAGCCTAAGAAGGTTCTGGATGGTGAAATGAGTAAAAACACTCACTTCTCTGTAGATTGATGATTAAAATCTACCCCAATTAGGGTTGGAATCTTAATAGCCAATGAAAATTACTTCTCGTAACAATCAAGCCATAGGTGAGAAATTCTCTTTGGATGCTTCTTTCCTTGCTTAAACTTCATTTAATCAATTATTTCACATTTGCTCAGGCCATATTTGAGTTGAGGATCTCGTAGAAAAGCTCCTATTTTTGGAGATCACCAAAGTTATATTGGTTAGCATTAAGAAGGTTTTGGATGTTATATAACACATTTTAAAGAGTTTTTCAATCAATTAAGCACTATTGTGTCATATTTGTGTAAGTGAGCTATTTTGGAGTTAGCAAATGATAACGTAAGGTACTTTAAGTTGTAATATTTGGTTAGGGCAATGTATTACTATATTTGGGGGTAATATGATTGAGATTGAGGTTCCTCTTCACCTTAAAATAAGATTATAATAAGGGTTCCTTTTAACCGAGAAAGATTGTACAAAGGTTATTTTTCACCTTGAAAGAAGAATTATAATGGAATTCCAATAAGAGTCTTGGAAGTGAATAATAGGTAAGAGAATTTGCCAAGCCACTATAAATTAGTTTGCATTATTGTTTCCCTATACTCTTTAAATTATTGTTTAACTGTTTGATCAATTTAGATTAAGCAATTTCCCTCATGTTTATTTATAATAATTATTTTTAATTGAGTGTATTATTTATATAAATTATTGAATTTTGTAAACACTCAATTCACCACCCTTGGGTGCTATTAAGGACTAACAAGTGGTATCAGAGCTAGTTTGTTAGGCTAGTATTTCTAACAAAATCTTATATTAAAGATCATAATGGCTTATTTAGGAGCATCATCATCATCTAACCAAAAAGGACAAAGCATTAATAAACCACCTTTCTTTAATGACAATGATTATCTTTATTGGAAAAGTAGGATGAGATTCTTATTAATATTCGAAAGTGTGGACCTTTGGGAAATAATGTCACTTGTCTTTATCCCTACTAAAATTATAGATAGCAAAAAAGTACCCAAATTAAAGAAAGAATGATAACCTCAAAATAAGAGAAAAGTTTCCTTGAATAGAAGCTATATATTCTATTTTATGCATTAGGAAGAATAAATTTAATAGAATCTCTATGTGTGAAATGACTCTCGACATTTGACATACTTTATATGTACACATGAAGGAGCCAATCAAGTAAAAGAGAGCAAAGTAAGCATGCTAACAAATGAATATGAATTATTTCAAATGAAGCATGCTGAAAGCATTCTTAACATGTATACTAGATTTACTGATAATATTAATGCTCTTAAAGGTCTTGGAAAGACCTATACTAATGTTGAAATGGTAAGAAAGCTGCTTATGTACTTTTAAAGATGTAAAAAGCTAATGTGATGGCCATATAAGAAGCCAAGGATCTAAAAATGCTATCATTGGAGGAAATTATTATATTTCTCCTCACATATGAAATGATGCTCTAAAAGACACAAGAGGAGATAATGCTTCCAAAGAAAAAGAATTTAGCATTTAATACCTTAAAAAAAGTTTCGTTAAAGAGGAAGAGGCATTAACTAGTAAAAGTGAAGAAGAAGAAATTGGCTTACTTACTAAAAATTTCAAGAAATTCTTGAAGAAAAAATTGTCTAAAAGATAAGACTTCAAGGAAGGTAAAGGTGATTTAAAACATAAATCCTCTAACATTATTTGCTTTGAATGTATAAAATTGGGCCATATAAAGTCACATTGTCCTTAACTTAAAGATAATAAGAAATATAAGGGAAAATTTAAGAAGAAGAAGAAAGGTAAGAAAAAGGCACTTAAAGCATCAACTTGGGATGACATAAGTGAATCTAAAAGAGAGAATTTGGAAGAAGAGATATCTCATATATGCTTTACCACTATGGACAATGATGAGTTAACATCCAATCCTAATTCTTGTAACATTGATGATGATATGATATATGACGAATTTGTTAAAAATCTATAAATTATGATTAAAAAAAGAAGAAATTGTCTTTAAAACTTATGGAAGATAAAAAAAACAAATGGATGCATGCATAAGTGATAGTGAAAAAAAATTAAATTACATAGCATGAAAGCATAAAAATGTAATTATTGATGAAAATCATAACTTAAAAGCATTAAGGAATAAGAATGAAACATTGAAAAAGGAAATCGATGCTCTCAAGGATTCTTTATCCAAATTCACTAAAGGGAGTAAATACCTAGAAAACATGTTAGGAGCTTAAAGGACTTCCAATGATAGGCCTTGAATTGGATATAAATATAAAGTGTTTCCAACAGTAAAACTAATTTGCTAGAGGAAAACATTTACGTTGTGACGAACCATTGCCTAGAATGACAAATGACTATGGACCATCCACATCCAAACAAACATATGCAGATGACACATTCACTAGGACTTAATTAAAGAGAAAACATCATGCTTTCATATATGGCTCACAACCTAGGTATAAAGTTCAATACCCTTAAGGAAAGAATAGGAATAATTTTATGATAAGATGTAAACCCACTCTTACCCTTATAGAAGCATGCATTAACCATTCATTCGTAGTAAGCATTATACATATAATTATGGTAGGAATTTTCACCATCTTAGGAAACCATTCAACATATTTAATGTCCAAAGAAAACTTCCTTATTGTGCATACACATATAGAATTCCAAGTAATGAATTTATGCATCATTATTACTTATATAATATGATATGTCATTTTTATGGTAAATCTAGACATGTAGATAGGTTTTTCTTTATCAAACAAAGGATGGCAAGCAAACCCTTAAACGTGTGGGTTGAAAAGAAGAAGGAACCCCACAATTAAGGAATAAAATTTATTTGGGTTCCTAAAACACATTGATTAATTTAATTTGTAAAGGCTATTGGTAAAAAAAAGCAAATGGTATGTAGTAGAGATAGTAATTATTAAATTGAGTATTATGGATGAGTTCATGCATTTTATCTTAATGAATCTAACCTTGTCATCTTCAAGAAACTCTTGAAGATGTTATTATAGGATATGGAGAATTTAGCCATTAAAAAGTTTTCAAAAGAGATAGTTGTTGAACTAAGGGTGAGAAATGAGAAGGATAAGAAGCTTCTAATAGATTATAAACACGAGAAGATTTTTCATTCAAATTTATCATAAGCAATTTTCAACATGAGATAATTATTAACTCATAATTTAGAAATATGTGATAACTTGCATTTATATGTGAATTTGAGTATAAACCCTTGATGATGATTGTTTGTGTTTGAATTATGAATAAAGTGTTTAATAATTATTTTTAAAGTATGAACTGTAGTACCTAAACTTAGAGTTCATTGTATAAAATGAGGACATTAAGTTATAATTTTGCATTAATTAGTTAATTATTTCACTAAAATTTTGAATAAGGACAATTGTTAATTAGCAGAGAATTAGGTAAGTTTGATGTAAATTTTATAAGATAAAGATTGCCCTTCATTTTCTTGATTGACTTTGTGTGTTTGAAGTCTCTTTTAATGTTTCTGATAATTATTAATTGATATTACTATGACCTTTTAAGTATTATGATATCTAAATTTCGATTTTAAAGTTACTTTTAAGCTTTTCAGAACACATTAGTTGAATGATGTCCTAATATGGTCAACCAGTGTAATCAAAATTTTTGTTTTTTGCCTTTCCAGTAAGTTTTTTCTTTGTTTGGTTAAAGGTCTATTAGTCAAGTTAACCACATTGGTTGACCCCCTTTCTAAGAATTTTCATAGTTTTAGTGAGTTTGCATGAATGTTCTGGTTAAAATTTTGTCATCTAATTACTCATACTAGTCGACCAATGTGTTAGGGTGGATGACCAATATCCCCTTATTTAGTCAGTTTGTAAATAGAATGGATTCATATACTAGTTGACCACATCAGTCATTGATCAACCAGTATAGCTTTATGGTCAACTAATATTGTGAGTTCAAGGAAAATTTTTAGCTTTCTCCTATTCTATTCAAACTGCTCCATATATCCTATTCAAGACAAACTATGGTCGACTGGTATAGCCTTGTGGTTAAACAGTCATTATTTAAGGTCTATCCCCTTATCTATTCTTTTATTTTTCATCTTGTATGTTTATATTTTCGAAATCCTAAACAATTCACTCTTTTCTTTAAAAAACATCATCCCCTATTTCATAAAAATCTCATTAATTGCATTGAAATTTTGTTATTTTTGGATCTCAAATTTGGGTTTTTCAATATTTTCTCTAATTCATCTTTTCAAATTGATGCCTTATATATTTAAATTGCAAAAAGAGTGAAGGTTGTTTCCCTTGCAATTATATCAATACATCTTTAATTTTATTCAATATTCGTATTTTGGGCACTTTTCATGTTTCTATTTTAAATTTTTTTGGGCATTCAAAATTATAAATTCTTTTATGAAATTGATTTTTGGATATTGCAATTAGGGACATCTTTATCAAAATTGACTTTTTATTTTGACTCATTAAATATTCTTTAATGAGAAAGTTTATCATTCTTAATAAATTACATTTTGATTGTTTCTGCCAAGTTAATTTGAAGCATGAAACTTTACATTTTGAATTTTTAGATAATGATTTCTCTTTGATGATTCCAAAAAGAGGGAGCAAGATTAGTGATTTTAAATTTAGGAGAAGTAATAACATTAAAGGGGAGGGATAAAATTTAGTTAGAGTAAATGTTTTCTCATTTTTGTATTTTTTTCACTTTACAAGATATGTTTGAGTAAATTTGTGATACCTAAATGTATCTATATCTCTTCGAAGTTGAATATCTCTGATATTTGATATTGAATTATGCTCTTCATATTGAATTATGTTTAATGCATGAATTAAGGGGGAGCTGATCACTATCTTGATATTTTTTTATATGCTTAATTTTATTATTATTTTTCTTTAATATCCAAACATTTTTTAATCATCAAAAAGGGGGAAGTTGTCAAACCAATAGAAGCTTTAATAGATTTTTTGAAGATAACAAAATAATTACTACTAACATGTTTTATTATTTTGATAAAAATTGGAACAAAATGAAGCCATAAAAGATAGAGTATGAAGTTAACAAAAAAAGTTGAAAATTGCAGTCGATGAAATGAAGATCAAAACCTTATAAAAGAAGATAAGGCTTATCAAAGTCATTTCTTATTTTGTATTATTATCTGTAGGTTCACTTTATTAATTTGGTGATCTAAAAGGCTCACTAATCATAATCATTTCACAAAACACTATAAATAGGTTTTTTTCTTATAGGATTTAGCATCAAGAAGTTTTAGGTGTTGTATATACACATTTCAAAGAGTTTTTCAATCATTCATCATGTGTCATATTTGTATAAGTGAGCCATTTTGGAGTTATCAAGTGATAAAATATATTACTTCAAGTTATAATATTTGGTTAGGGCATGATATTATGGTATTTGAGGCTGATATAAATGATATTAAGGTTCCTTCTGACTGTAGAAGAAGATTGTAAGAAGGGTTACTCTTTATCGAGAAAGATTGTACAAAGGTTATTCTTCACCTTAAAAAAGGAATTATAGTGGAATTTCAAGAAGAGTCTTGGGAGTAAAAGCAAGGATTGTTTACTAAACCATTATAAATCAGTTTGTCTTATGCTCTCCCTATTCTCTTTAAATTATTGTTCAAATATTTGATTAATTTGTATTAAGCAATTTCCTCATGCTTATATATTGATTAGAATGTGAGAAATTCAAGTCTAGCACAACATATGATGCTTAACATATTCATAATGATTCCATCAACCAATTAATTTAGAATGGTGAAAGGTGACAGGAAACACATGAATGTTAGTGGCATTTCCTACTAACCTCTCCCTCTCCCTGCCTCTCTCTCTCTCTCTCTCTCTCTCTCTCTCTCTCACACACACACACACACACATAACTCTTCTAAGAACTTACTAAGTTGTATTAATTAAGGTACGTGGCGTTGTTTATACTTGTGAATCGATAAACATGTTCTCGCTATGGCTCCTAGGCTCGTGGAATTTTTCAGCTATAAGCCTTATGGGAGCTCATCACTGGTTTCTAGCCTATATACTTACCTAAAGGTTTATTATGCCTCAATGTTTAAAAAAATCCATATTAAATGCAATCCTTATTCAATTCAATTGTTACATCAACTTTAAGTTACTAGTAATTACAGTCTATAGGATTGAAGTTTTTTGTCAAAGTTTGAAAGGAAGAAAGCCTAAGGTACGTGGCATTGCTTACACCTGTGAATCAAGAAACATATTCTCGTTGTGGCTCCTAGACGCGTGGAATTTTTCACCTATAAGCCTTATGGGAGCTGCATCACTAGTTTCTAGCCTATATACTTACCTAAAGGTTTATTATGCCTCAATGTTTAAAAAAATCCATATTAGATGCAATCCTCATTCAATTTAATTGTTACATCAAATTTAAGTTACTAGTGATTACAGTCTATAGGATTAAAGTTTGTTGACAAAGTTTGAAAGTAAGAAAGCCTAAGGTACGTGGCATTGTTTACACCTATGAATCGAGAAACATGTTCTCGTTGTGGCTCTTAGACTCATATAATTTTTCACTTATAAGTCTCATGGGAGCTGAATCACTGGTTTCTAGCCTATATACTTACCTAAAAGTTTATTATGCCTCAATGTTAAATAAAATCCATATTAAATGCAATCCTAATTCAATTCAATTGTTATATCAACTTTAAGTTACTAGTAATTATAGTTTATAGGATTAAAGTCTGTTGACAAAGTTTGAAAGTAAGAAAGCCTAAGGTACATGGCATTATTTACATATATGAATCAAGAAACATGTTCTTGCTGTGGCTCCTAGGCTCGTAGAATTTTTCACCTACAATTTCTAGCCTATATACCTACCTAATGGTTTATTATGCCTCATTGTTTCAAAAATATCCATTTTAAATGTAATCCTTATTCAATTCAATTGTTACATCAACTTTAAGTTACTAGTAATTAGAGTCTATAGGATTGAAGTTTGTTGACAAAGTTTGGAAGTAAGAAAGTCTAAAGAACGTGGCATTGTTTATACGAATTGAGAAATATGTTCTCACTGTGGCTCTTAAGCTCGTGAAAAATTTCACTTATAAGCCTAATGGGAGCTGCATCACTAGTTTCTAACCTATATACCTACCTAATAATTTGTTACACCTCAGTGTTTCAAAAATATCCATATTAAATGCAATCCTTATTCAATGCAATTGTTACATCAACTTTAAGTTACTAGTAATTAGAGCCTATAGGATTGAAGTTTGTTGACAAAGTTCGAAAGTAAGAAAGTATAAGGTATGTGATGTTGTTTACACCTATGAATCGAGAAACATGTTCTTGTTGTGGCTCCTAGGTTCATGGAATTTTTCACCTATAAGCCTCGTGGGAGCTGCATACCTAATGGCTTATTATGGCTCAATGTTTCAAAAATATCAATATTAAATGCAATCCTTATTCAATTTAATTGTTACATTAACTTAACTTACTAGTAATTAGAGTCTATAGGATTGAAGTTTGTTGACAAAGTTTGAAAGTAAGAAAGTCTAAGGTACGTGGCGTTGTTTTCACTTATGAATCGAGAAACATGTTGTACTATGGCTCTTGGGCTCATGGAATTTTTCACTTATAAGCCTCATGGGAGCTGCATCATTGGTTTCCAGCTTATATATCTGCCTAATGGTTTATTATGCCTTAATGTTTTAAAAATACCCATATTAAATGCAATCCTTATTCAATTCAGTTGTTACATCAACTTGAAGTCACTAGTAATTAGAGTCTTTCATATTTAAGTTATTACTAGAATATTAAATCAGAACTTTTTGTTATCATCAATGATAGTTATAGTATTGCAAACAACAACATAAAAACAATGCATCATTTGTAATTAAAAAATACCCCCTCATAACACAAATACTCCCACTAGTAAAGCAAAACATATTGGAGACATTAGTTGAACGATTTACCTGGATGGACGGACAACTAAAATCTACAAAGAAGGAGGATGCTAGACTATTATCTGTTACGTCAAGAGGACTTCACTTCTATTAATTTTGATGACAATCAAATAATGATAATCTTAGAAATGTATGAACTGTTTTGATGAGTTTGTTAAGTGTGCAGATAAATGTAAGTAACACTTAGGCAGCATAAGATGAAGTACAACATAAGATGAAGCGCAACAACATAAGACGATGCACAACATAAGACGAAGCATAGCAGCATAAGACGAAGCGCAGTAGCATAAGATGAATGCAGCAGCATAAGACGAAGTACAAAATAAGACGAAGCGCAACAATATAAGACGAAGTACAACATAAGACGAAGCGCAATATAAGACGAAGTGTAGCAACATAAGACGAAGTCGAAGCATAAGACGAAGCACAATATAAGACGAAGCGGAATAACAGACAAAATGTAGTAACAAAAGAAAAGTTATTCCAGATGAGACAAAAGGAAGATATTCTAGAACGTCAGTTAGTTAATTAGTTGGAGTTAGTTACAGGACTTAACTAATAACTGTCTCTAGAAGATTCAAGAAGCAGTTATCAAGAAGACAGATGAAGATTTAGACTATAAATATTAATTCTAGTCGAAAACTACAGATACAGAAAACTACATAGACACATGCAGATAGATACATAAAGAGATAGAAAATCTTGAGCGTTTTTTATATTAGCAAAAATTCTATATTCAAAGTGAAAAAGAAGTGAGCGAATACTTCTGTAATGTGAAAGCTCAAAAATACTTTTCTTAGAGAGAGAAAGGAAGGCTAGAGCCTGAAGAGGCTAGTATAGTTAATAAAGAATACTTTGTGAGAGAAACTTGAAGAGGCTCTACGTGTTGAAAGAATACTTATAAAGTTAAAGAGAATAGTGAAATCTCAGAAAAACTCTAGGGACTGGATGTAGCCCAAGGTTTGGGGTGAATCAGTATAAAATCATAGCGTCTATTCTCTAACCCTTATCTTTTAATTTTCTTGTGTTAGACGAGTAGATAATATTATTTGTGATTACATTGCTTATCAACTTTAGCAAAGTGTTGTAGTAATCATTTGAATTCTGTAAAGAAATTCAAAAAGTCTCAAAAGATTAATATTTGCGAAAAGATTACATAATTCAACCCCCCTTCTTGTGTAGTTTACATATTATATCGGATTGCTATATTAACAAGTGATTTACTTTAGTTGGTATTAAAGCGAGGTTTCCAAGAAACACTGTCGCAAAGTGAGGACAAAGATCTATGACTGAATCACATGTGTTTTATAGCTGAAGGTGCCTCGGTCATAAGACCTCTTGCATTCAATGGTGAGGATTATCATTATTGGAAGGATAGGATGCGGCTCTTCATAGAATCTACACATATTGATCTTTGGGATATAATTGAGAATGGTCCATATGCACCAATAGATGATGAAGGCAATATCATTTCTCGTGACAAATGGTCAGCCGATCAAAAAGCTCAATTTCAGTTGAACTCAAAGCCAAAGTTCTTTCTAAGTTATGCCCTAAGTAGAAGTGAATATGATAAGGTTCATGGATGCATATCTGCAAAGGAGATGTGGGACACATTAGCCATTACACACGAAGGTACAAATCAAGTGAAAGAGTCTAAGATCAGTATTCTTGTTCATCAGTACGAGTTGTTCAAAATGAAAGATGAGGAATCTATTGATCAGATGTTTGGACGATTTCAAACAATCATTAACAGACTTAAAGCTCTTAGAAGAATCTACAAAAATTAAGATCATGTCAGGAAGATTCTCAGAAGTCACCTCAAAGATGGAGACCCAAGGTTACAGCAATACAAGAAGCCAATGACATAAACAAGCTGAAGCTAGATGAATTGATTGGTTCACTAAAGATATATGAAGTAGAGCTTGATGCAGAAGATAAACCTAGAAGAGAAAAGTCTATAGCATTAAAGGCTAGTCAAAAGAATCGAAAGAACCAGAAAAATAGAAGCACATCTTCAAAAGCATTAAAGATTGAAGAAATCAAGGATGATGATACTAGTGAGTCTGATCAAGATTCAAGTGAAGATGATGAAGAATTATCCTTTATTTCAAGAAAGATTAGAAGAATGTGGAAAAAGAAAACGAAATGAAATAAAGATTTTTCTTTGAAGAAGAATAGCAAAGAAGAAGTCAAGAATGAGAAAACATCTATCATCTACTACGAGTGCAATAAACCAGGACATTACAAGTCTGAATGTCCATTGCTAAAAAAAAAGAAAAGTAAAGAAAACAAAAAGAGCATAATGGCAACGTGGGAAGATTTGGATTCATCCAAATCTGATTCCGATTCAGTAGCATTAGAACAAGCAAATATATGCTTGGTAGCTAAAAAAGAATGCGACGATGAGATAACTTCTAACCTAAATGATCTTCAAGAAGCATATTTAGAATTATTAGAAGATTCGCATGCTATACTAAAGAAATATAAAATTCTGAAAAAGAAATTTGTTGAAAGCTTGAAGAACACCTACGTGTTAGAGAAAGAAAACGTCTGTCTTAAGAAACAAGTAGATGATATGAGAAAGAAAGTAATTGCAGATAGATCTAAAGAAATTAATCAACTGAAACAAAGGATTAATAGTCTTTCAGTAGATTTACCAACATTTATTGATAGTACTAAAAGGATGAATGATATGATTGGGAAATATAGACATCCAAAGGATAAGAGTGGTTTAGGATTTACTAATAGTAATATTCATTATAATAAGAATTGTGTTTCTAGCAGAAAGAAGAAGAAACAATACTTTTGTTATACGAGGAATTATTGTAAGTCTGATCCCAAAGGACCCAAGAAAATATAGGTACCTAAGAAAGATATAATATATACTGCAGATCTCCCTTATTGGAAAAAGCAACCAACACCAATGGTACTTGGACAGCGGATGACCGCGACACATGACGGGAAGAAGGTCTATATTCCTAGACCTCCAAGATAAAAAAAAAGGAACAGTAACTTTTGGAGACAAATAGCAAGGCAAAATAATTGGAATCGGCAAAATTGGAGTGATCATGGTGGAGAATTTGAAAATGAAAAATTTAGAATGTTTTGCGAAAAGAATGGAATTTTCCATAATTTCTCTGCTCCTAAAATCTACAACAAAATGGAGTTGTAGAAAGAAAGAATAAGACGATTCAAGAAATGGAAAGGACTATGCTATGTGCAATGAGTCTTCCTAAATATTTCTGGGCAAAAGCTGTGAATACAGCTTGTTATATTCAAAATAGAGTAAACTCCATATGAGTTATGGAAAGGAAGAAAACCAAATATTTCTTACTTCCATCCTTTTGGTTGCAAATGCACTATA
>JAOSBK010000001.1:18255707-18270801 GCA_027568895.1 Erythroxylum shatona | reverse complement strand
CTTAATCGTCAAAGCGTCGGCGGCGGCGTCGACCACCATAACCCCCGCTTCGCAACCATGGCAAGGCGCAGCTATAAAGCCACTTCTAGCCTCCATTGCCACCGGTGTAATTCTCTGGTTCGTTCCGGTCCCAAATGGCGTATCCAAACCCGCGTGGCAACTCCTTGCGATATTCCTGGCTACAATCGTCGGTATCATAACTCAGCCTTTGCCTCTCGGGGCGGTGGCTTTGATGGGCTTAGGCGCTTCAGTTCTAACTAAAACGCTCAGTTTCTCCGCCGCATTCTCCGCTTTCGGCGACCCGATCCCATGGCTAATCGCGCTTGCTTTCTTCTTCGCTCGTGGGTTCATAAAGACCGGACTTGGAAACAGAATTGCTTACCAGTTCGTGTCTCTGTTTGGATCTTCTTCTTTGGGACTGGGTTACAGTCTCGTGTTTAGTGAAGCTTTATTGGCGCCTGCGGTTCCTTCTGTTTCTGCAAGAGCTGGAGGTATTTTCTTGCCATTGGTGAAGTCTCTATGTGTGGCCTGCGGTAGTAATGTTGGCGATGGTACAGAGAACAAGTTGGGGTCTTGGTTGATGCTTACATGTTTCCAAACTTCGGTGATTTCGTCGTCCATGTTCTTGACTGCCATGGCTGCGAACCCCTTGAGTGCCAACCTGACGTATAATACGATTAAGCAGACTATTGGGTGGACTGATTGGGCTAAGGCTGCGATTGTCCCTGGATTGGTTTCGTTGATCGTTGTGCCTTTGGTTTTGTATATAATATATCCACCAACCGTGAAAAATAGTCCTGATGCTCCTAAGTTGGCTAGAGAGAGGTTGGAGAAAATGGGCCCAATGACGATGAATGAGATTATTATGTCTGCCACTCTGCTTCTAACGGTACACATTTCTCTCTCTTCCTTTCACCCTCTCTGCTACTTGAATCCAACGACTGGTTATGGTAGCGGTTAGTGAGTGGTTATATTCACTATTTTTCTTTTGATTCATCTCTGTTGTTAGCTCCTTAAGTGGTGATGGATCTTAGAACTCGTTCTCATGTGAAAGTGGTCAAGGTAGACATGGTTTATCTCTTATTTTCATTCATAAAGAGTATAAAGTGAAAGAACTGAACCCATATAGGGTGTGATTGGACTGGTCTCATTGACGATGTGCTTAATTGGTGCTCTTGCATTTTATAAATGAAGTTTCTATCTTAGCTGCAAAAGTAGCTAACAAACTAAATCTCTTTTGTAGGGGGTTTTAGATTTACTTGGCAATCAATTCATGATCAGTCAGTGTGGGCAATGTGTGAGCTTGATTCTGTTTGTTGAAGCCTAATGTCTTACTCATCTTGAGTGTGTTGCTTTGCAGTTATAGGCTGAAAGCTGTTCTGAGTTTTTACTTCCATGCATCATGCATGTATTTTATATTAGTTTGGATAATCAGTTTTGGTTGGTTTCATGCTGTATGCAAGTTTCTTTATCATGTTGGTGTAGGAATTTTACACCATAAAAGCAGTTAAAATCTAACAGGGAAACATAGCTTTCAATTAGAAGTAGCATTGATAAGATTCACTATCTTATTTGTTTATTTATTTATTTTGTGCCTGCTTATTAAAACTATGTTCTGCTAAACAAACACTTATAGGTGGGGCTCTGGATTTTTGGGAGCATGTTGAATGTGGATGCTGTTACAGCAGCTATACTGGGATTGTCCGTTCTGCTTATAACTGGTGTGGTTACATGGAAGGAGTGCTTAGCTGAGGCAGTTGCTTGGGATACCCTTACATGGTTTGCTGCCCTTATTGCCATGGCTGGGTATCTCAATAAGTATGGTCTTATATCCTGGTTCAGCCAGACGGTTGTTAAGGTTTGTGATAAACTATGCATCAAGTAATCAACAAATGCATGCGGGTACTCTCATTAACACCTTATCCTGTTGGGTTTTTTCTCTCATCTCAACAGTTTGTTGGTGGACTCGGACTTTCATGGCAGCTGTCTTTTGGCATATTGGTTCTTCTTTACTTCTACTCCCACTACTTCTTTGCAAGTGGAGCAGCTCATATTGGTGCCATGTTTACAGCATTCTTGTCAGTAGCCAGTGGTTTGGGAACTCCTCCGTATTTTGGAGCCATGGTGTTGGCCTTCCTTTCCAATCTTATGGGCGGCCTTACACATTATGGCATTGGGTCTGCACCTGTTTTCTACGGTGCAAACTATGTGCCTCTGGCCAAATGGTGGGGCTATGGCTTCCTTATATCTGTGCTCAACATCATCATCTGGCTTGGAGTTGGAGGGATTTGGTGGAAGTTGGTTGGCTTGTGGTGAGACGGTAAACCTTTTTAAGGTTTAATTTTTGTCATGAGATGAGACTTCTTTTAATTTATGTTTCCGATTCTTTGTCCTACAAATAATCTTTGATGGATGTCATTTGTCATTCACATGCAGAAAAACTGTCTGCAATTCTTGGTACAGTAATTAGTTGAAGTTGGGATTAGATTATGTTTTATCATTTGTTTGTTACACATTTAATGAAATCATGATTATTTGTCTGAGTTCGGCATGTAGTTATTATTAATTTTTTAAAGATTATTATCAACAACATCCTTCTCGAGGTCCGAGAGGCTATTTTTAAATAATTCACATGAAAAAGATTATTATGAAATATGCTGTAATTGCATTCGGAAATATAACTCTTCCTACAAACAAAATGGGCCTACAGGTTTTGATTGGTCCTAGCTTTTTATTTACACAATGAGAACCTACTATTTACTTGCACCAAATATTCTTAGAAGATACAATTTAATTTCTAAGATTTCAAGCATTTATTTTTAAGTAACATGTTATTTCTTCTCTAATTGAGAAATCCTTGGAAATTTCGACTCTAATAAGTTACAAATTTTCTATATTCAACTACATATTTATTGGACTTGATATGTCAATTCATTAGTATATTGATTATATTCGATTTGTTACTCTAGCCATTGGAATTTTGACTCAGTTGTTTTTTTATTAAGGATTGTATATTTCTATTGGATGATGGATGACGTCAGTTTATAAACTTGTGCACCCGTTCTTTTCGTACCTGGTATTTCTGTTCTTCAACAAGTTGTATTTAACCTAGTTTTAAGTATTTAGATATTTCCATGACCCATATCGTGCTGCAGATTAAAGGGCAGGAGAAACTTTTCCCAGCACTTTCTTTTTTTAGCATATTTTGAGCTTCTTGATTGCTGCATCTAATCACACTTAAGCAAACATAACCTGTATTAAGGTGATTCTCCCAAGTCCTAACATAAACACATGTTGGCAATTGCACAATATGAATAGCCATGTTAACTTATGTCGGTTATATTTTTCCTAATATAAAAGGAGTATTAAGGGAGTGGAAAAATAAGAGACATTCATTGCAATCACAGAGAAAAACTCTCTTCATTCTTCCTCACATAAATCACACCATCAAGCTTAGAGTTTAGGGTGTAGATTAACAGTAACTCTGACAGCTAATTGTGAAACGTAGACTAGCAAACAAAGGCATTAAGGCCAGTCCTTATCAAAAATTTCTTCATTAGTATAAGAGCCAATTTTGCATTCACATCATACTTGAAAAATGCCAATAATTTGTATATTTTATTGTGTTCTTTGTTTTAATATATGAAAGTTGTTCATTTAATATACATGAGAACATTTTGGGTTTACATTGAAAATGGCTTCACGAAACCAAAAAACATCATTTCAAGTTCTTTAAGCATATAAACTCTTTCTTCATTTTGTGTTGAAAAAACGAAGAATCGGTAGTATACATATACAGATAACGTACGAAGGCAAATTCATTACCTAAGCATTGGAAAAATATTGGTCATGAATAGTAAAGTCATTAAATGCATTTAATGGTTGTTGTACGTTTAAAAGCAAGAGAGTTCAGTGGATTAGAAAAGATTGTTTTAAAAGGTTTTGGTTAAAAGCATTTGGTTGCTATCCATATTCTCAAATTGTAGAGAATTGGAATAAGAAAGGCAAATCTTTTTGTGTTTTTTCTGAAGCGAAGCTAACTCAAAATCAAAACTCTTTTTGTGATTTTGTGAAAGAGTAAAGGGATACTTATTGTGCAAAAAAGTATATGGTGGCCATGGCGGATGATTTGTTCTCAAAGACCCATGAGGAGCATCAGGCCCTTCTTCAATGATTTTTAGACCTACAGAGCAGTATGATATTATGCTTTTGACTTCAAAGAGCACTATTGGTACAAAGGAAATTGTCTCAGGCCCATGGCTTGCCGAATGGGCTAACACCAACATCCATGACCTCATTGAACAACTTGATAGAGACATGGAGTTGACAGACGATGAAGACCTTACTTTACAGATGTAAAGTAAGATAAGAGACAACTGACATGATGATAGATGGGTTCCACATATCACTTCAACATCATGAAGATTCCATCTCATCATCTTTCTTTCACCTTTTTTGTAAAGTAGTACTGTTCACTACTGTTTGCTTTTAGAAAGCATTTTACTTTTGTTAAAGTAGTTTACTTTCGATGGAAAGTTAGGTGAAAGTTAGCTTTAAGACGAACCTTGCTTATATAGGCAAAGGCAAGGGTAGAAAACGTAAATCTACCTAGAGATATAATCATAACTGTTTAACAAAAGCAAATTAATCATATCTCTAAGGAATCTACTTTACAAAAAGTAAAGCTACCTTTCACCTAAGATCTTGTGTATCAGAACATCTATGACAGTCTAGAAGAACTGTTGTTTCTAAAAGGCTTTTCTAAAAAAAAAAAGGTTTGGATAGATGGATATTCTTCACGCAGAGGCTTGAAAACTTTCTTTTACGTACACATTGTTCCTTTTACGTACACTTATTAACTGCTTCATGGATATTGCTAAGGAAGGAAGATATTTTGGGTCTTTATTATTGCTAGGAGTTTTACGGTACTAAAAACATTACTTTGTCGATACAATAATGAAAAGTACCTTGATTCTTGAAAAAAAAACTTCTGTAGTATAGATGCTCGTCTAACTCCAACATCTCTTAGATAGTCCACCAGTTCTTACCATATGATTTATGAGTTAAATTGTTATAAATTTATGAATGTGTTTTTATATAATATAATTTGAAATATTTCATAAATATATTTTTATGGGTAATTTTATATTATATTTAAAAATAATATTATATCAATAAGTTTTATATAATTTTGTATGTAAATTTTGTTTTATATGTATTAAGTTTTTTTATTGTAAATTTGTTTTATATATAAGAATTTTTTGGCATCTTTGTGATATGTCAAATTAAAATAAGTTAATTAAATTATAGAAATTCCTAATTCTTTTTTTTTTTGTATGAAATGATTATGAGTTAGCGAAGTTTTCAATCATACTACATGAATTATGGATTTTCAGATAATTTAATTAATGGAAATGTGCCTCACGTCATCTTTATATATATACTTATAGATATGACAAATAAAATCTTGATCGGTGATTTGTCTACCATTAAAAAATTAGATGGGTCCAATTATGATATGTGGCAAAGGAAGATTTGGTTTTTTATAAATGAACAAGAATTGCTCGAACATTTGACCATAATTATGACTGAGCCTTCAATCAAAAACAAAGACGGAAAAGATATTGATACTGCTAGTGAGCAATATCAAGCATCCTTAAAGGCTTATGCAGATTTGTCCAAAAAGGATCGTAAAGCATGTTATACTATGTTGTATTTCATGCATGACGATCTAATTCGAGAGTTTGAGGATTATGTCATTGTTAAGGACATGTGGGACAAACTTAAGATCATTTTTTTATCAAACATCTGCTATAAGGCTTCGTGCTTTGCACCTCAAGTGGATGAACTTTGAGATTAATATGACTCATACTATGGCTGAATATTTACAAATCATGAGTGCTATGGTTTGTGATCTTAAGACAGCTGGCCGAGCTATCTCTGAAGAATAACAAGTCCTGAATGTGATTCGGGCTCTTTCATATCATACTGAGCACTAGAAGAATGTGAAACTTGTTTTGACACATAATGAGAATGTCAAAACCCTTTCAGAGATCACTAGTTATCTCGAAATAAAGGAGGATCACTTAAAAGCATCTAACTCCTCCAATATGGCTCTTGTTGCTAAAAGGAAAGGACCCAAAGGCAACAATGCCAATCGAGGTAAAAGAAAAGGTTCTCGGCCTCTTCAAAGGAATAGATCAAAAGGTCATATTGTCAAGAAGAAAAAGGCAAAGGGCCAAGGAGAGAAAAATATGGCACTTGTTAAGTGCTATAATTGTGGAAAGAAAGGTCATTTTGATCAAGACTATCCTGAACCTAAGAAGGTACCTCTCTTATCCATTACTCCTGAGTTATATGTTTATTCTCATGCATTAGTTGCTAATTCTCTTCCTAATTGGATTGTAGATATAGGAGTAAGCAAGCACATAGTTCAGGATCAAGCTGGCTATATGGACTTTCATCAGTATTTGGTAGGTTTACAAACTTTCATGTTAGGAAACAACATTGAAGAAGATGTCCTAGGAATAGGGACATATCAACTCAAGTTATATGTAGGAAATACTTTGCTTCTCCATGATGCTCTCTATGCATCTGAGGTGCGATATTACCTTGTATCTCTTGTAATTTTAATGAAATCATGATTCATTTTTATTTCTAGTCATTATAGATTGGATAATATGTATAAAGGCAATATTTTTGCCCATCCCACATTGAAAACCGATTTTCTAATTCTTGATTTGGATGCATGTTATGATAATTCATCTTCTGTTTATATTTTATATTTTGATCCTAATTATGAATCTGTTAAATGACATACTAGACTTGGTCACATTAGCCAAGACAGATTGAGCAAGCTACCTAAAGAAGGTTCAACTCACTAAGGTTAAGTTATCTAGATGTGAGTCATGTTTAGCTGATAAGGCAACCACGAAACCTTTTGGCAAGGCTTTAAGGGTGTCTAAACTCTTAGTGCTTATTCACTCTGATATTTGCGAACCCATAAATGTTAAGGTACATCATAGGGCTATCTATTTTCTCATTTTAATAGATGACTATTCTCGCAATGGGTATGTGTATCTTTTAGCTCATCATTATCAAGCGCTTGATGTGTTCAAACGTTTTGTGACTGAAGTTGAGACACAATGGGAAAGAAGAGTTAAAACTCTTCAGACCAATAGTGGTCGATAATATCTATCTAATATGTTCAAAGAATTTTGTGAGAAAAAGGGTATAAGAAGACAACTAATGATTCCTCGAACCCTACAACAAAACGGTGTTGCGAAGCGTAGGAATCGAACATTGCTTGACATGGTCAGGTCAATGATGGCACACGCTTGTCTTCCATTTAGTTTTTAGGGAGATGGCTCACGAGAACTTATATTCTTATCCGTGTGCCAAATAAAAGTTCACCTGCCAGTCCATATGAGTTATGAAATGAAAGAAAGCCCTCTTTAGATCATTTGCCCCCATGGGGTTCGGTTGGTTATGTATACAACCCAACTTATAAATATGGGAAACTTAGTTCAAAAGCCACTAAAATGGTGTTTATAAGATACCCCAAACATTTTAAAGGGTATGTTATGTTTGGTGAGCACCAGATTGGTGGCATAACGGAAGTTGCTTCCTGCAATGTGGAGTTTCTTAAGGATGAGTTCCCAAGCATAGGTGAAATAAAAAAAGACCTAGATTTATGTGAGTTACAATAGGATACTCTCGGTGAGAGCAAGAATTTAGATACTCACCAAGTCACCGAGATTTTTCCTACCTAAGAGAAATAAATCGAGAATGAAGTTTGTCTTTAATCTTTAAACCAAGAACCTGTGGATAGTCTACATGTTCAAAATCTCACATCTCAAAGGAATAGTGAGAGTGGTTCTTAACGTGATCAAGACTCCCACATCTTCAAGAGCTAGGGGAAGAGATTCTGAAATAGGGTAGACAAATGTAGGTCTTAGACTCCGAAGACGTGAGCGTGGAAGAATTCCTTGAGATATTTTTAAATCAAAGAGGAAATATTCCTTTATACTCTTTTAGAGATAGAAGAACCAACCTCTTTTCAAGAGGCTATCGATTCACTTAACCACACAGGGTGGGTGGATACCATGAGATATTAAATGGACTCAATGACATGAAATCAGGTTTAGGAAATAGTTGATCTTCTGCTCCAACGAAAGTTAATTGGAAACAAGTGGGTTTTCAAGATAAAACATTAGGTAGATGGAATGATCGACAAGTTTAAGGCCCGTTTGGTAGCAAAAGGCTATACCTAAATAAAGGGTATAGACTATGAAGAGACATTTTCTCCTGTGGTGAGATTTGCCTTTATTCAATTACTTCTGGCTCTGGTTGCCTATTTAGACCTAGAGTTGTTTCAAATAGATATAAACACTGCTTTCCTAAATGGTAATCTTGAGGAAGAGATTTATATAAATCAACCTATTGGTTTCGTATCAAAAGGTCAAGAAGATAAAGTGTGTCGTCTTAAAAAATCCATATATGGTATCAAACATCTTCCATATCGTGGTATTTCAGATTCCATGAAGTCATTACTTCTTTTGGCTTAGTCATGGTTTCAGAAGACCATTATGTATATGTTAAGAGAACAATAAGTGTAATTATGTTTCTCACTTTATATGTTGATCACATATTAATAACCGGCAATAATGATGTTAGCAAGTCTGCACATGACAAATATATCAATAGACACCGAAATCAACACGACGCTAATCAAGGCCTAATGCTGCCTCCTAGCCCCATAAGTCAGACTGGGTTTAAAAGATTGAAGGCTACATTAAATTTGTTCATGGCTTGCGTGACTGATGATGGACTCTGGAAGAATCAAGGTTCTCGCTCTCAACTTCAGTTTGTTTGTTTGAGCCAAGTTTTGGGCCCAAACAACCCTTGACAGATGCATACGCTAATCGCGTATGCCAACGCTCAACAGGTTAGATGCCAGGCATGCTAGGCCAGGTGCGCCGCCTGGCCTCTTTTGCTTTAGGTTGTTTTCCTACTGTTTTTTAAACAATTCAGACAGTATTATTTTATCTATTTAGGCCAGGATGTTGGCCCACTTTCAAGTTATTTTGGAAACTATAAATAGTTGCCTTAACATTAGTTTTAGGATTACACTTTGATAATTTGAGAGCTTCTTGAAAAATTTCTTCAAGTTCTTGTTGTTCCATGAACCCTAACTCTACTTATCAATTAATCTCAATTGTGGTGTATTGTTTTGGTTTAATTTTCTTGGTTTACTACTTGGTCTAGGTTGTTTAGACAATTATGATCCTTGAGGTCTAGAAAAGTATCGAAAACCTTGCGTATCTAGTTTGTTTAAAGGCTGCCAAATCATAACAAGATTAATGTCCTTCTATGCGCACATCATCTTTGGTATCAAAGCATTAGTATGGAGGAGAATTCTTATTCAACTCCATCATAATTCAAGAAACTGCTGCCCATTACCATTCAATTATCGTTGGTTCATCAATTCAGGTGTGAATTAACTTTCAACCTAAGGTTTTCAATTATTCTTCTGGTTTATTTTCTTAAAACTTTCAGTTTATATTGAAAAAATCTTAAAAAAGAAAAAACTTTGAAAAAAGTTCAGAAAAAGGTCTAAAAAATGAAAAAATGAAAAAATTTTGAAACAAGATTTCATAAAAAAGTTCAAAAAAGGCCTGAAAAACGGAAAAACAAAAAAAAAGATTGCATAACTAAAAGTGTTATTGTTGAGTTCAAGAATTACTTTATTTTGGAAAGTCTTATATGAAGGATTGACAATTGAATTGGGTGAAATTTTCTACCTATCTTGCATGATCTTACTTTGAAAAGAGTTCCAAAACTTGGCGCCATTGTTGGATTTCTTGATTGGAAGGAGTTAGGTTTTCCGAAGCACAACTTGAACATTGAGGATTCAAGAAGAAAAAGGCAAGAGGGTGAGATCATTTGAGTGGTCAATACATATGAGGGGAGTATTCTCAATTCGAGTGAAACACATGAGGGAGTGTTTTGTGAGGTTATTTTGCTACTGACTTTTTCTTTACAGGAACAATTTTCATTGGAGGTATGTCTAATGATAGTGTAAGAGGCCAACAATCGAGCGGGCCGCAAGTAGCCACCTTAGAGGCGATCCAGCAATTAACTGAGCCACGAATGGGACGCATCGGTCCTAGAAACCAACAAGCTCCGATTATGTTAGAAGACTATGGATCTAATGACGAGGGGGATTATGTGAGACCACGAGGACGAGATCAACAAGCTAATTTTGGGGATTGATGAGACAGTGACATTAGGTCTATTAAGATGCAAATTCTACCATTCAAAGGAAAGAATGATTGGGAGCTCTACCTTTAATGGGAACGAAAAGTGGATATGATTTTTGAATGCCAAAACTTTTCAAAGGAAAAGAAGGTAAAACTCGCAGCCGTTGAGTTTTCTAATTATGCACTAATTTGGTGGGATCAATTGGTGATTTCTAGGAGAAGAAATAAGGAGGAACTCGTGAGTACTTGGGCTAAAATGAAAGCGATCATGAAGAAGCGGTATGCTTCATCTTATTACTATCGAGAGATGCATCAAAGGCTTCAATGCCTAACACAAGGGAATTGGACTATGGAGGAGTACCATAAGGGGATGGAGATCACAATGATAAGGGCTAATTATGAGGAGGGCCCCAAGGCCACAATGACTCGATTTTTGAGTGGTTTGAACAGAGAAATAGCCAACATAGTTGATTTGCACAACTACACCGACCTCGAGGAGACAGTGAACATGACAATGAAGGCTGAGAGGCATCTTAAGTCTCGTGGGACAGTAAAGAGTGGGACGAGTTCTACTTCAAATTGGCCACAAAAGGAGGAGAATTCGAAAGGAAAGGGGCTGGAATCCAAGAGATCGAACCAATCTCTTCTGGAAACTAAAGGTACATCTAATACCCCTAACACCCAAGCTTCTTGTAGCAAACATTCTTCAATTAAATGCTTTCGATGTTTTGGAACTGGGCACATTACCTAGTGGGCCATGGTTTTGAGATATGATGGGTTGATTGAATCTGAGGATGATGAGGAATGTTTTGAGAATGAAGTTTTAGAGGGAGAGGAAAATGAAACTTATGTGGAACAGGTGGTTAGGAGGGTGCTTAGTGTTCAGCATCGGACTGAAATGTTAGACCAACGAGAGAACTTATTCCATATGCGATGTTTGGTTAGTGGCAAAGTTTGTAGCTTGATCATTGATGGAGGGAGTTGCACCAATGTTGTTAGTTTGGATATGGTTAAAAAATTAGGGCTAACGGTTCTGAAGCATCCGGAACTGTATCATTTGCATTGGTTTAATGACAATGGGGAAGTTAGCGTGACCAAACAAGTGCTACTATCTTTCTCCATTGGACAGTATGAGGACGAGATTCTTTGTCATGTAATACCTATGCAAACTGGTCACGTTCTACTTAGAAGATTGTGGCAATTTGATCGTCGAGCTAACCATGACGGATACACCAACAAGTACTCGTTCAAGTTCAAGGGGCAGAATTTCATTCTTGAACCAGTGACTCCACAAGAAATTTACTTGGACCAAATTCAAGCCTTGAAAGGAATATCGGGTTTAGGTAGTGAGGAGAAAAAAATAAAGAGGGATAAGAAGCTGAAAAGAAAGGAGATAATGGCTCATCGGAGAGAGAAAACATAAGTGAGCAAAATAATGAGAGATGTGCAAGAGAGAAAAGTGTAAGGAGGGAAAACAAGAGAGAATTGAGAGAAAAGAAGGTGAGCTTGTATGCGTGTGAAAAGGATTTAAGGAGAGCATATGGAGAGAAGAGAGTGTTGATTGTGATTAGACATAGGGATTGTTTTCTTTCGGATACTAACCCTATTGATGAATCTTTGCTTAGTGTTTTTAAGTCTCTTTTGCAGGAATATGAGGATGTTTTCCTAGAGGAGATGTCGAAAGAGCTGCCTCCTTTACGAAGAATAGAGCATCAAATTGACTTTGTCCTAGGAGCACAAATTCTGAATATGCCAGCCTATAAGAGTAATATAGAGGAAACGAAGAAGCTTTAACGACAAGTAGATGAATTGCTTGCAAAGGGGCATATGCGTGAAAGTCTTAGTCCTTGTGCTGTTCCGATTTTACTGGTGTTGAAGAAAGATGGATTTTAGCGCATAAGTGTAGAATGTTGAGCTATCAATAAGATCACGATAAAGTATCGACATCCTATTCCTCGACTTGATGATATGTTGGATGAGTTACATGGTGCATATGTTTTTACAAAAATTGATCTGAAAAGTGGTTATCATCGAATTCGCATGAAACCTGGGGATGAATGAAAAATTGCTTTTAAGACTAAATACGGTTTATATAAGTGGTTAGTTATGCTATTTGGTTTATCTAATGCATCGAGTACCTTCATGAGATTAATGAACCATGTCTTGCGTGATTACTTAGGTAAACTTGTTGTTGTGTATTTTAATGATATACTTATGCATAACATTACTTTGAATAATCATGTAGAGCATATGCGTTGTGTGCTTAATACTTTGAGACGTGAGAAGTTGTTTGTAAACCTTAAGAAGTGTACTTTTTGCATTGATAAATTGATATTCTTGGGGTTTGTTGTGAGCTCGAAAGGGATTGAGGTAGATGAGGAGAAGGTGAAAGCCATTCGAGATTGGCCAACACCAAAGAGTGCTTCAAATGTGAGGAGCTTTCATGGGCTAGCTAGTTTTTACTGGCGGTTTGTGAAAGACTTCTCCATCATTGTTGCTCCTTTGACCAAAGTTGTCAAAAAGGAGAAGGGTTTTAGTTGGGGAAAAGATCAAGAGCATGCATTTAACTTGTTGAAACAGAAGTTAGGTACTGCACCTGTGTTGTGTTTGCCTAATTTTGATAAAGCTTTTGAAGTAGAATGTGATGCCTCTGGGATCGGTATAGGTGTTGTCTTAATGCAGGAAAACATGCCTATTGCATACTTCAGTGAGAAATTGAGTAGAGCGCAACTCAATTATCCAACGTATGACAAAGAACTTTATGCAGTGGTGCGAGCTTTGGAAATGTGGCAGCATTATTTGCAACTAAAGGAATTTATCATCAAAACCGATCATAAGACTCTTAAATACCTGAAAGGACAAAGTAAATTGAGAAAGCAAAATGCAACTTAGGTGGGGTTCTTGGAAACCTTTCCATACATGCTGCACTACAAGCAAGGTAAGGAGAATGTGGTCATCGATGCTTTATCGTGCAGGTATTCCTTAATCTCAACTCTTACTTTAAAACTTTTAAGGTTTGAGCATCTTAAGGAATTATATGCCAATGATGTGGACTTTGCTAGTGTCTATGCCACTTGTGAACATGGTGCTTTTGAGAAATAATTTATGCATAATGGTTATTTATATTGCTAGAATTGTTTATACATGCCTAATTGTTCATTACGTGAATTATTTGTGCTTGAAGCCCACGGTGGAGAACTTATGGGGCACTTTGGTGTCGCAAGACCTTGGACATATTGCATGAGAATTTTTATCGACCGGGTATGTGAAAGGATGTAGAGCGCATTTGTGTCCGTTGCATTGCTTGTAAGCAAGCTAAATCGACCACTAAACCTCAAGGCCAATACATGCCCTTACCCGTACCTAGTCACCCTTGGATGGACATTTCTATGGACTTTATTGTAGGGTTGTCGAAGACAAAAAGGGGTGTAGATAGAATTTTTGTTGTTGTGGACATATTTAGTAAGATGACTCACTTTATTGCTTGCAAAAAAACTGATGATGATGTGCATGTTACTGATTTGTTCTTTAAAGATGTTGTGAGACTGCATGGTATTCCTAGGTCAATAGTTTCGGATAGGGACACCAAGTTTTTGGGTCATTTTTGGCATGTTTTGTGGGGAAAATTGGGAAAAAATATTGTTTTCTACTACTTGTCACCCATAAATGGATGGGCAAATGGAAGTTCTGAATAGAACGTTAGGGAGTTTGCTGCGTGCTGTGATAGGAAGAAATTTGAAAACGTGGTCTGATTGCTTGTCGTTTATTGAGTTCTCTTATAATCGTAATGTGCATTCTACTACTGGTTATTCTCCTTTTGAAATTGTTTATAGCTTTAACCCTTTAACTATATTAGATATGGTGCCTTTACCTTTGTCTGAGTTAACTAGCCTAGATAGAGAGAGGAAAGCCGAGTTGGTTCAAGAGTTGCACAAGAAGGCTAAGCAACATATGAAGCGCAAGAATAAGGTTTATGCATGCCAAGTCAACAGAGGACGCAAAGAGGTGATCTTCGAACTTGGTGATTGGGTTTGGCTTCATCTTCGTAAGGATAGGTTTCCTAAACATAGACAATCCAAGCTTGATCCGCAAGGAGATGGTCCTTTTCAAGTCTTGGAAAGGATCAACAAAAATGCCTATAAAATTGACTTGCTTGATAAGTATAACGTGCCCACTACTTTTAATGCTGCTGACTTGTCTCTATTTGATATGGATGCAGATTGGAGGACCAATCTTTTCGACGAAGGAGGGGCAAGATGATGTGCGCACGAAAGGAGATTAATCTTGATATGATTCGGTAGCCCTTAAACAAGCTAGATATGCAAGATTTTCGATACTTTTCTAGACCTCAAGTATCGCAATTGTCCAAGCAACCTAGACTAAGTAGTAATCCAAGAAAATTGAACCAAAACAATACACCACAATTGAGATTAATTGATAAGTAGAGGTAGGGTTCATGGAGTAATAAGAACTTAAAGAAATTCCTCACAAAGCTCTCAAATTATAAAAGTGTAACCCTAAAACTAATGTCAAAGCAACTATTTATAAATAGTTGCCAAAATAACTCGAGAGTGGGCCAACATCCTGGACCTAAATTGTAGCGCCCTCTTACAGCAGGGTACACACCGGGATGCCCACAAGTCATTCCGGTACATATCCTACGATAAGGGTGAGCTACGTTCGATCACTGCAATCACTTCACATGGCATCATAGTAAAACATCAATATAAAAATCACAATCTTTTTGAAACTAACTTTTCCTCATTTCATTTCATCAAAATCAGAAGTTTACACGTCTGTCATCCTTGACTGTCTGTACATCAATCCAAAAA
>JAOSBK010000001.1:18240440-18252539 GCA_027568895.1 Erythroxylum shatona | reverse complement strand
GACAAATCCTTGAGAGGTAGACCGATCGGTCCATGGGCCGTTTTGATTGGATTCGGGCCTGGTACGACCGACCCAACTAGGTATATTAATATGCAACTTCTTTAAAATATTACTTGAAGTTTCCTGCTCTAACCTCAGACTTCTCATAATTAAATGTTTCCCCCCTCTTAAGTCTAATGGCTATTACTTAATTCTAAGACTTACCTTAGTTTTAAGAGATGATGTGTCAACCAGGTAAGCCAACCTTTTTTTTTTTGTTAGCCCATGAGGTGTCCTAGGAGGGTCCCAACTGTGAGAAGGCGTCATTAAGTCATCCACTTTCAGACTAATCCCCGCTCGTACCGGACCAGCCCGTAAAAGGTAAAATGCTAAGATAACCCTTTCAATGAAGACTAGAGGGCGGAACCAGGTGACGTTGAAGATGCGTCAACCAGGTGAGACATTAGTTCAACAAAGAAAGAAGCGTAAATTAGGCGACAATTTTGACGCGTGACAACCGTTTCACGAAGACTGGAGCATAGATTGGCTGACGGTGAAGATGCATCCAAGAGGTAGGACGGTCGAAAATTTAGAGTTTTCTGTAACTTTTACATAATGGGTTTCTCTTTTTACTTTACCAAATTTACTAACATCTAAGGTTAAAACTTAAAACACCAGGAAGCTTGTGCATTTTAAATGTGGCATTTAAAACAATAGTAACAGTGTCATATTGTATATTATAACGGCACATATAAATACATCCTAATTTATGTCCAAAAAAAGTCTTTAATTAAATAAACTCATAAAATTTTAACCCTTTAATAAGCATGTTTCAAGTTTAAGTTTCAAACTGATCAAACTAAAAAAGGAAAAGCCCAATTTAAACTTTTCGCCCGGTTTAACCCCTTTGTGCCTCGGCTTCTCTTAGACCATATTGAAAACTCGCAGACCTCTAAATCCAACGGCCCTTTTTTTTTTTTAAGAACCTAATTTGGCTTGTATATACTACATACTCGAGTCAGGTTAACCAGAAAACACACTGCGCTTTTTTTTCGTTTTTTAAAATATAAATGCCTTGTACACTCGAACTCAGGGGTGGAATCTTGTGTATGGCTCCGAATGTGTAACTTATAATGCTCGTCATCACCTTCTCTACATTCGTCCGCCGACCCGTTCCCTCCATTTACAGGTACATAGCTCTCGCTTACTTTGTAACTGAGCTTCTCAACGTCAACTCTGGTTACTAGATGAGAATGTTCAGAATCTGTACTTGTGTTTCTTGCCTTCACCTGTGTCCTGCTGGGTTCTTCTCAACTATAGTTTTCTAGTTTTGCTTGTCTTTCAGCTTTGTATCACAGTTTTTAACAACCAATTTCTTAATTTTGTCGTTGCTGTTGCTGTGCCAGAAAATTCATAAAGAAGTTTTGAGCTTTCTACTTTGCCCCCCTCGTTTCTGCTCCCTTCTTTTTTATTAAATCTTTGGTCTTCAGTAGAGAAAAAAGGAACATGGAGTCCTTCCTTTTTTCCCAGACAACAGAATGAACCGAGTAAGATATAATTAAAGAAAATGTCTTTTTTGGGCATAACTACTTGCTTCCATAGTGTATTAGAAATTAAGATTGCAAAAAAAATGTATCCACTTCTAGGTGCTTGAGTAATTCTTGATTTCCCTTTATTCAGTTTCCGTAGTTTGCAAAGAAAGAAAGTTGAAATCCAATCGTTGAAAGGAAATTTGTCATAACTTCATAATTTTCACCTCATGAATAATATAGCAGGTGTATAAACTTCGAATCTTTTGTCGCATAGAGTTCTGAATCTCTCGTGGATCTAACATAAGTTCTTATTTGATTTTAATTAATTTCAATAATCTAACAAAAATATTGTTATTGCGCAAAATTTGTATTTAGCAACTAGTTTACCTGCATAGACAAAGTAGCTTCCCTTATTCTCTTTACTATGGGACCAAAGCTTGTACTGTTTGTTACCATATTTGGATTGGGCATGGAAATCTTATAGAACTGTAACGTTGATTGTTTATCGTACAGAACTTGCTTGAGAAAAATGAGTACAACGCCATCACCAATATGCCCAAAGTTTGTTTCCGTTGAAGGAGGTGACATTCATTCAAGAAGTAAACCCGATGGTATGCACAGTTCACTTCTTTTCCTTCGTTTAATATGTTTTGTGTACCTATCGCTAGTTGTTCTTCCATATGGAAAAATTGGAAGTATGTCATTGCATCTTTCTATCCATCTACCAACACCTTTTCTTTCACTTATGTCACTTTCCTGATGTCATTTTGGAGTCAGCTTTACGTTGAACTTAGACTGTATGATTTATGTTTTTGCAACATTCCACAATTGCATGTTATTGATTGGTTTAAATTACATTACCTGTTGTAAAGTACAAGCAAGGCTGTTAATGCCAATCTGATGTGATCATAATCTGACATTCTGCACAGATTAATCTAGCAAAGGTATGATCATTGAAAACATAAATAATAATCTCAAATACTCTGCTAACTGTATTCTTGATGTTAAATGAGAATATATTTGGTACCCCAAGAAAACGTTGTTTTTATTCTTTTAAAATTATTTAGACATCTTTCAAGTAACTCTAGAACTTGCTGGAACCATTGAGAAATTGCAATGCTAACAGCTTTGCTGTTCCATTGTTATGAAGCAAAGTATTTCGTGGTGTTGCAGGTATCAGATTCCGTCTAGTGTCCTTTAACATTTTGGCTCAGGTATGAAAAACTTCTACTATTTAAGTTGTCAAACAACTTAGCTCCCCCGAACTTTCATCCGATTCCTATTTCATTTACTTATTCACCCGTTGTTAAGTTATAAGGGTGGGTCTAAGATGTAAACCAAAAGATATTTTAACTACGAAATCCTTGAATAGATATGCAATTGGCTTACGTGATAAAATTCTATTTTGTTTCTAAGTGTGGTTTTTGGGCCACTAATGTAAGTTATGAAAAAAGTATGCATATCGCAATTTGGTTTTTTCTGACTTTTAAGCACAATGGGAGTTGTATCCTTGTTCTTCTACTGAGAAGAGAAATGTTTATTTCTTTGGTTCTCTTCCATTGGGTCAAATTGTACACTTATGTATATACGCTCCTCCTAGTTATGAGCTTAAAGGTTCTTTTGTTTGTAGGCTTATGTGAAGAGTTCCTTCTTCCCCCACTCGCCATCTCCTTCCCTGAAGTAGGTCCACTATCTAAAATTTGTATCATTATTTAGTATACAGTGCACAGCCCCCATCATCTTTGTCATTATCATTCCAATTGCATTATTGCTTGACAATTCTAAACGTTATCATTTGTTGTGTTTTATTATCTTTTTGTTGCCAACACCATCATGCAAATTCTGAGATGACATATCATTCAGTGATGTTGGTACGTAGGTTTTAGTTATGTGTGCATTCTTTTATCTATTTCATTCTAATAGAATTTAGAATGCGAAATACTATGTTTAAGAGAATTATTGTTAATCCCTGAACAAGTCATCTAAGATTAATATGACGAGTACCATAAAAATATTTAAGACATGAATATCACTTATTGTGCACTGTTGTTTTATGTCTACTTTGTTAGATTCTAATGAACTGATTACACTTTTTTTTTGTTGATTTGTTACTTGTGGTCAACATAGGTGGAAGGCTCGATCACAGTCAATTCTAACTGTTCTTAAGGACCTTGGTGGTGACTTTCTTTGTCTACAGGTGATATATGACTTTCTTGTATTAATAACTACAATCATTTGAATCTCACCATCTGTAGGCTGGCTCATATTGTTGCTTTGTTTTGTAATTTGAATTTCTTCTCAAATTATGATGTATATTTTCTTGCATCAACAAGTTTATGTTTATTTTTTGATTTCATTTGGAATTTCATGTTGTAAACACCAGGAAGTGGATGAGTATGATAGCTTTTACAAGCCAAATATTGAGAGTCATGGCTACTCGAGCATATATATTCAGAGAAGTGGACAGAAGCGTGACGGCTGTGGAATATTTTATAGACAAGACAGGTATGCTTTACCTATTACTTTTAGTTTTTGTACATTAAATTACAAATGGTTTGGGTGAATTTGGGTGGAGAATACAATAGGAATCAATTAGGTGGAGCAGCTTTGCTTCTCAAGCTACATCTTTGTTTCCATATTCATTCGTGCATTGACTATTGTGTTCTAATTTATAAAATTTAACACCATTTCAACCCGTGAAACTTAGTTGACCATCACTAGTTTTCATGTAACAGTAGCACCATTCGAAAAGTATGCTGTATCAGCAAGTAATTGTCAGTGAACAGAAATGGCACATAATGTAATGTAAACTAGATTTCTGCATTTTTTCACCATTTATCTACTCCAAATCATGTTGAGGAAATAGGCTGATATGCCAAAAATTTTTGCCTACATATTTCTGAAACTTGTATGGTTTCAGAAGTTGGAAATTTAGTTTCTTTTGAATGTTGATAAGACTGAAATGGCTTATAAATAAAATCATGATTAGCATAACAAGTAAATACCTTTGAGGTTGTCTTTTCGTTGAACTCCAGGATAACAATATTTCTTACAGATATAAAGGCATTGAAGATGTCAAAAGAGATGCCACCGACTAAGTATGATAAATATCTCACATCGACGAGGAGTAAGAGCCTAAGAAGCCTTAAAAAAGCTTGGGCAATTCTCCCCTTAAAGTGCCTTTTGCAATGGAGTTAGGCTAGTTTTATCATGGCATTAGATCCAATCTTAGTTTGATGATAGGTCTTTCGCAAATGTCCAGTCCTATGAGCTGCCCACAGAGGCTCGGTATTCTAAATTTTGCCATCAGATATTCACATCTGCATAAGGGGTGTGTGCTAGGTATGATAAATATTTTATATCGACTGGGAGTAAGAGCCTAATAAGTCTTGTAAGGTTTAGGCAATCCTTTTCTCCTTGACGTACCGTTTGGATTGGAGTTACGCCTAATTTTATCATTCCAAAGAGCATTGGCTTATGACTTCACGGCTGTAGGTTTTGCCATATCTAACATGAACGCCTTTGGTTCTTCAAATATTGTTCTTCATGCTCTCCATGATGAGTAAAGCATTAGAATTAAACTATCCTACGTGTTTCTACTTTCTAATTATGTAAAACTTTTATGACATGGTTTTAGTGCAGAGTTACTTGTAGAGGAAAGGATAGAATACAATGATCTTGTGAACAAAATACAAGATGATCCTGTTTCATGTGTTGAGAAAGACACTTATACACTGGACAAGGAATATAAAAAAGGTAAACCAAGAAATAATGCTCACCTTTGCTGTATGTTTTTTGTTTTCATTTGCATGCCTTCTTTTTCTTGGTTATGCTCACCTTTTCTGTATGATTTTTGTTTTCATTTGCATGCCTTCTTTTTCTTTGTTACTCTTGTTAATGTTGACGAATTTTTAGATGCAAGGTTATATTTATGTATCTAAATTTTCCATATAATTATTTGAATTTTTCATCAAGTGCCATGCAACATTGTACTTGTTCCATTATATTAGTGAGGAAACTTCTGACAATATGTTTCTTGCAAAGACAAATGACATAGTGCATACTAAATACCAAGCTGTTAACTTACTCCTTCAATGATCTGCCTTCAGATTCAATAGTAAAAGGTACTTCTGAGGATCGTGGAGATCCCGATGATCCTCACGTACGATTAAAACGTGACTGTGTTGGAATTATGGCGGCCTTTAAACTCAATGAACCTTTTTGTCATGTCGTTATAGTTGCAAACACGCACCTTTACTGGTAAGTGAATATTGTTAATCTGTTCAAATTGAAAGATGCACTGTGGTATTTTATTGTCATGCAACCAGTCTTCTTGGAACAGCCAATCTTCCTGATTTTGTTGGAAGAATTTAGTAGTGCTTTTATAGAAACATCAATGCTTGACAATCTTAGGTGACCATATTGGGTCCCATTTGTTCCAGGGATCCTGAATGGGCTGATGTCAAGCTTGCCCAAGCTAAATATCTTTTATCGCGCTTAGATCAATTCAGGAAAGTAGTATCCGACCAGTATAAATGTGCACCTTCGGTACTTTTAACCGGAGACTTCAATTCAGTTCCAGGGGACAAGGTCTGTGATTATATCTTTGCCTTCTCTTTTCTTTGTTACCACATGAATTCCTAATCTTATAATAGTTGAGAAAATATAGTTACATTTCTATCTCTGGCTATAGGGAACACTTGGATACTACTGCAGCCTTAGTTCTTACATTCCTCGATTCATTGTTTCAGGTTTACCAGTACCTTGTTTCAAGGAACAATTCAGTTGCGCTAGTGGACTGCTCGGATGAGCCTTCCGTTCCCTTATGCAGCGTATATGCTCATGTAAGAGGCAACGAGCCACCTTTCACAAACTGCACTCCCGACTTCACAAATACGCTAGATTACATATTCTTTTCCCCCACTGATCGAATAAAACCAGTGAGCATCCTTCAACTTCCTGAAGAAAATTCACCTGATGTTCTTGGCGGATTACCAAACTACTACCATCCAAGTGACCATCTACCAATTGGTGCAGAGTTTGAGCTCACTTCAGATTAGTGTCTGCTATAGTAAATATGCACCTGCAATTCTTTTTAAGGCTATTCTTTCCTGGCAACTTTTGTTGTTAGAGAAGCTAGTGAAATCCTAGGAATTAGATACCAATTCTTGAATTCCTTATTCTTTACTGAGGAACATTATTCCTAGCTTGGTGTGTCTGTTGCATGTGCCGAAAGAGTGACAATTTTGCTCAAAAAATATGACATTACACTATACATTACACAAAACCGGTTTATAGAGTGAAAAATGATATGATTGTGTTCAATGCAATTATGGCCCAAGTAATTGACCACTTGAAGTTCTTATAGAGTTTGGAAAGGGTTGACTAACTACTGTTGTGTAGGTCAATGTGGTTCAATAATGGGTTCAGAGTTGCAAGTCCTTGCAATAAACTTGAGATCAAGCCAGCTAACGGTAGAAGTTTCAGTTTTACAAACAGCCACTACTGGGCCATTATTTATAGAGCAAACACCATCTATAATGCAACACTTTGACTTCATCATATTCTCAGAGAAATACCTGGTATTTTAGACCAATAATAATCTCTTTTTTTTTTGGTGAATTATGTAGAGTTCGAAAAGTTTTATATTAAACTCGTAGTAATGAAACTGTAGAAGCTAATACGTAAATTATCCATTTTGCAAAGTTTAAGATACCACCTTAAGGATCCATATTAATTAATTAAGATATATATTACATGCCATCATCAAGCACAGAGTACTAGAAGAGTAGAATTAGAAGATTGAGTCAGTAACAAATAACAACAATGAATTTTTGGACACGAACTTTTGCCAAAACTACGAATTTTTGTGGTCAATATTATAAATAATAAAAATATTGTTTTTTATAAAATAAAAAATTTCTTATTTAATATTAATCTTATAATCAGTCCCCATTCATGATTACTTACTAGTATTTCTTGCTGTAGTTCCTTCCAACCATTTGTAGAAATACAAGAGTTGTCAGGGCTAGAATTGTTGAGACTCTAAGCAATAACATCCATAAGATTGATAAGATCACTCAACTAATAATAAACTATTCAAACAATAAACATGAGTGAAAGATAAATTTGAGATATGATTTTAACGTAAAAAACATTCCAATGTAGAGGTAAAAACCACGAAACAAATCGACAATAAATTTCACCAAATCAAAATAGCAGGATGCAAGCATTTAAGTTTTTTAGGTATCTCGTTCAAGAATACCTCATAAGATCACTACAACTTATCTCTCTAGCTCTCTCTTTAGCTAGTTCTCTTTGACCTTTAGCCTCTTCAACTCCAAAAACTTTAAGGATTAAGTATACACATTCACAACTAAACTTACAAATCAAAATTCAATAAACTATAGTTGATAAAACTATAGTTGACCAATGCTATTTGGACTAAATTTTCTTTTATTACAAGTGTTTATGTCTCTTATCGAGCCTTTTAAATTTGAGAAGATAATATTTTTAAATTGCACACAATAGCCTACACGGTTGTGTGTGGTGACCATGTCCTTTAATAACTCGACGTCACGAAGACAAACGGTCCTAATGACTTGCACGGTCAGAAGACATGGTTGTCTCCTCTACTACCATAATCGTGTTTGACACTACACAGGCGTGTCTATCCTTAAACATCATCTTTCAACTCGTACACGATTACAAAAGTTTACATATTCATTCACACGCCTTTCTGATTATTGCACGAATATATATGTGCTCCAGAAACAATTTCAACTCATCAGTTTCTACCTTGAATTTCCCCTATATTTGTTCCTTTTGATCCATGAAGACAATTAACACTTCTAGAGCCCAAATTTAGAAAAATTAATCTAGCAAAAATCTTTAAAATGGGGTTAAATCCATAACAATCTCCCTTTTTATCCCATTTCGAAAGAAAAATCTACTACCTCATCAATCACTTGTCATCTCGACAAGCGTATTACAAAGCTCAAGTTTGCTTCCGAAAACCACCTTTGTCAACATGACCGTTTTTTTTTTCCAAAGAATCCATCTCATCTTGTATTAACTTGAGCCAAAATTCTTTGCCATTGAGTGATGCACTTCTTGGAAATTCTCTAGCTTCCCCTCAACAGTGACTAGGAGATATTCTAAACTTGAGTATCTAGTCGAAGGCTTCTTCACTCTAGTTGACCTTTGAGGTTGGACGTCTTCCAACAGTTGAGCAAGTTACTCCCCTTGTTTATGATGCTCATGAACGTCTTCTACATCATCCATAGGATGTGGCTAATATGACTCATTCCATTAGATTGCCTTTGATTATCATCTTATGCTAGCTTATTTCTATCACCTTCTTCGATTGTAGGATAATCAATGGAGGTCGAAATGAGAGAAGTGTTTGTAGTATCGAAAGACAAACTGTTGGATGTAGTCTTGTCTTTTTTTATGATATTTGCACCCATCTTATGCTTATAAAAGATTGTGTCCCTACTCCTAATAACTTTATGCTTTTTTGGGTTGTAAAGTCTATATGCAAACTTCTTGTCTCCATATATAACAAATATATAAGGAGTAGTCTTCAAATCTAGTTTTAATCTTTATTTCTTTGGCAATGCTTAAACGCTTAGTCGAATCTTTCCCTTTTCACACTCTCTTGAGAATATCAAGATCTAATGGTACTAAAGGAGTTCTATTGATCACATAAACTATAGTTTGACTGCCTCACCTTACAAGGACTTCAGTAGGTTAGACATCTGGAGCATACACTGAACTTTCTCTATAATAGTTCTGCTCATCCTCCTAGTAGCACCATTGTGTTGTGGGGTACTAGGTTCTGCTTTCTTATGTCTTATGTCATGTCTTACATAATACTCCTTAAACTCGTTAAAGTTGCACTCACCTCCATTGTCAGTTCAGAGACAATTGAGCTTTCTCTCCATCTTCTTTTCACTATGGAATGAAATCTCCTAAAGGTCTCAAACACCTTTTTTTTTTTAAATTTTCAACATGAAGACCCAAGTCTTGAGTGTAGTATCATTGATAAAAATAATAAAGTATTTATTACCACTCAAGAACTTCACCTTTATGGGACCAGACACATCGGAGCCTTCCTTCTAGTAAATATTTTATGAAATGAAACTCGATATTGCTTTCTAACTATGCAATGATCATATGGGTTGAGAGAAACAATAATTTTTGTAGGGATAAGTGATTTGGTAGCAACATGCCCCAACCTCCAATACCACAATTTGGAGAATTATTCGCTTCAACAGTATGTAGTTGTCTAGCACATACCTTTAAGTGTGTCATGTATAGGGTGCAACATAATCCACCACGAGAAACAATTAATACTCCTTTAGATAGCTTCCACTTAATATCCTTAAATGTATGCCAATATCCTTCTTGGTTAAACACATTTGTAGACAATAAATTGAGGCACAAGTCAAAATGGTGTCGTACACCTCTTAAGGTCAACATGCACCCAACGTTGGTTTAAGCTCGAATCTCACTCATCCCAGCGATGATAATAGACCTATGATTTTTCCATTTTCACACTTCCAAAAACACCACTCCTATGATTAGTGAAGTATTCCCTCTTCGGAATACAATTATAGAAAGCCCCTGTATCAACAAGCCATTTAGAAACTGAGTGACTATGGAGACACTCACTGGTTGCACAAATCAACAATGCCTTATCGTCTATTCTTGAGATTGTTGTTGTTGTGTTATTATAATCTTTATCTTTCTAGTTGTCATGTTTCTTCTAATCTCTCTTTTACTTGTAGTAGAATTTCTTTATATGACTAGGTTTAGTGCAATAGTAATTTGTTCCTATTTTTAGACTTATCTTGCCCTTTGGAAACTTTACTTTTGCTTCTTCCTTTATTTTCCACTATAAAAGCTTGTATGTTATCAACACCAATCTCCCTCCTCCTAATCTCTTTATTGAACATACTCACATTTAAATAAAGCACACCATACAGAGTAGAGTTGTTGATAGTTAGAACCAAAAAGTTTCCTAATTATCTGGTAATATATTCAATAGGAACATGACTTATCGCTCATCATCAAGAATGATCTTCATTTTATTCAGCTTGCTAATGATATCCTTAAAATCGTTGAGATGCTTCAACACTGATTTCCTAGCCTTCAACTTCAAGTTCACAAGCCTTTTAATCAAGGAGACCTTGTTGTAAGCAGCTTTGCTCTTATAAAGACCCTGTAATTTCTTCTACAACTATAAAGGATTCGTCTCTTAGGATACATTGTTGAATATGCTGATATTAATTCACTCTTTAATAGTTTTTAAAAATTTTTGCTTCATCTTTACCCACCCTTTATCAATAATTATTTTTGTCTTAGACGAGAAATTGTCTTTTATACTTTTGTCCATATTGATTGGATCATAGAGATCCTTGCAATACAGGAGATTTTCCATCATATGTCTCTGTATAGAGTGTTTGATTGACATCAATTTCACCATAGATCTGTTATGACTTTCCATACCTAAGTCTCTGATCATAGTTGTTAGGACTTCAATAACACCCACAAGATCGATAAGATCAATTAACCAATACAAACTACTCAAACGATTAAGATGATTGAAAGATAAATTGAACATATGATTTTAACATGAAAAATCCTCTAATGCAGAGGTAAAAACTATAGGAAAAAATTTCAAAAAACTCTGCTAAATCAAAATAGTAGGATATAAATGTTTTGAAGTTTCGAGTTATTTCACTCAAGAACACCTCATATGGCAACTACATTTTATCTCTTTAGCTAGCTCTCTTTGACCTCTAGCCTTATATATATAACTATAGTTGAACAATGTTATTTGCACTCTAAAACTCTTATATCATCATGTGTTTATGTCTAATGAAACTTTTGTCTCTTATCCAATCTTTTAAATTTGAGAATGTAAGATTTTTAAATCATATACAATTGTTTATACAGCAAAATGTGCTGACTATGTCATTTAACACCGCAACATCGTGGAGATACATAGTCCTAGTGATTTACACGATTAATAGACCCGATCGTGTCCTCCACTTAATAACTGTGTTTGACTGTAACACCCCACTCCCGCATGACCCGAACCCCACATCGATGGTGATATCCGAGTCCGTGTCCTGCGAAGGTGGCATGCTACATCACTCAGTCAAAACTCAGCATAATTTTTTTTTTGAAAACACAAACATACACTGTGTGGGAATCAATTAACAAACACAATCACCGGTAATTACAATGACCACGGGGCCCTTTTCATAAATACAATTTAATTTAGTCCGTTGACTTTACAAATTGACCTAATCATTTGTACAAAACTTCAGAAAATACAATTTTATACAAAATTTATCAGACACTAATGCAGATGCGAACTGATCCCGACCTCTTCTCTCACTCACATGCGGTTGCTATACGCCTGTTGCCTAACGGGGTATTCTTCTAGGTCCTAAAAAATAATTGCAAATTTTGGGTGAGTTTTGCGAACTCAGTGAGTTACCATCATCGATGGTTCACCCAGTCACATAACACAATATTCATACATCTCACTTTATTTCATAGTGCACATTCACAA
>JAOSBK010000001.1:18215962-18237275 GCA_027568895.1 Erythroxylum shatona | reverse complement strand
GGCATTAAATGCCTTAGAAAATGCAAAAGAAAAGCTAATGTGACTAGTAAGGAAGTAAACCTATGAGAAGTTTAATGCTCAAATTCTATAGCTTATAAGGAGTGATATTGTGTTTTATACACCTATGTGAGGGAGTATAAATAGGAAATTTATGTTTAGGTAGTAATTTCATTGTATATCATTTTTATGTATAAAGGCTCGAGAGTTGTGAATCAAGAAACCTGTACCCAGGATTGTTGAAATTAAGAGAGAGTATATATTCTTTGAGTGATTTGGGGAGAACATATTTCTCAAATAGGATTAGAACATTCTAAGACAAGCATGATGACTTATATGTGAATTTTGAACCTAGGTAACGTATGGTTGACTCGAATTTCAAATGGATGCTAATATGCTTAGGTATTTAATAAATGACATTGTTTTTAATAATTCTTTGCATTTGGAGTGAAACTGATGTTTTTATTATGTATTTTGAGAAATGATATTGTTTTCCACCAATCTGAGCTTAAAATGTAAAGGACAACGTTTTATTTTCTGAAACTACATTTTTGAACAACTTTGCATTTAGAATACAAAAGATGACTTTTATTTCATGAGATAATGTTTTGGAATTTACATATGCATAATTGAGTCATGTATGATGCATGTTTTTGTTCTCTTTTGTCTTAAAGCCATGGCACGGTTCTATTTTATCGGTTAGACCGATAAATAAAGGTATGGTGTCTTACTTGATTTTATACTTAATAATTAGACATGATTTGCTTTGTGATTGGTGAGAAAACGATTAGCCGTATTGGCCAATCGTGTGCTGGGCACAACTAATTTAGCGACCCCCGTACCCTTGATGCTGGTATATTAATGTCGAGTTACCGTATCGACACCTTTCTACGGGACTCTCAGGTGATTCCACACCTAGGGTCTGGACATCGACGAGGTCATCACTTAGAGTCATGACGCTCTTGTCGACTTTAATCTGGACTCACCACGGATGAAAGTGAAGTCAATACCGAGTATCGATGGGTGTGCACATTAATTTGGCCAACTAGTGGTGTCATACATGATTGTTTTGTCTTATCCTGATATTAGTTTTCCTATCGATATTTGATTTATAAATATGATATTTTTATGCTTTTTTTGTATTGGAATTGGAATCTATGTTCATCGGATAAGTGAGTTAATAGGCTAGGCCTATATAGTTCCTAATCAGTATACGTTGAGTCATAGGCTGGGCCTATGTGTTTTCTAGGCCTATGTGTTTTCTATGTGATATATATTCACTTCATACGTTATCTATACCGTCTTGGTATGAATCGAATTCTATTTGTGATATATGTCTTTCCTGCTCATTGAGTGCCTAATGTACTCACCCCCTCCACTTTCTAACCATGCAAGTTAATTTAGTAAGTTTGAAGCTTTGAGTGGATCGTGCAGTCTTTTAACATTTTCGGGGTATTGCTGCATGTGAGTCGTTTCCTATTTTGTACTTTTATTGTCTAGTAGCTTATGAACTGTGTTTATGTAGATACGCTTTATGATTTTGTAAGTTAAATTTTGATTGCCTTGTGTTTTATAAATAACTTTATGTATGAATCTTTTGATACTGTTATTGAGATTGCCTTGAGTGGACTTTAAAGTCCTGAAATTGTGGTTGGATGTGAATATAGAAATGTGTTTGAAATTGTTTGTAGCTTTTTGGGATTTTTAAAACACAGTCTTTGTGCTGCCCGAATTTTAAAAAAATTAAAGAGAAAAGAATAGATATTCAGTTAGTCTTGCATAGTCGGATGAAGGATATCGTGAGTGTCCTTAGTTTGGTTATGCGGCGGTTATCATGGGTCTAATGTGGTACCGGGTCATGACACATATGGAAACTTATATATGTGACAAATGGCTTACATGCATGGTGACATGTGGAGAGGTGTTATTCATACACGTGGTTATGTTTATGATAAAAAAGAAATTACTATAGCTATTACTGCACCGTAAACACCAACATCACAAAGCTCTCTCTTTTTGTTCATCCAACACCGAAATAGTTGATTGCTCATGTTAGTGTATTCGAATTTTGATTCTTACACCTTATAAGTAAGCATTTCAATCTGAATCTTATTTTGTGTCTCTTCATTTTCGTTATTCTCCAACCACCGAAAGGGTTATGGGTATCGTAAATGATTTTGTTTGATGATGTCTGAGTGTTTGGAAATGGATTCATGCATAAGTGAGGTAGGAAGAAGCAATTTTAGTGATAATTAGTGGGTTAGAAAGTTGATTGAAAGTGTTAAAAAATGCAGAAAAATAATGAATAAAAGTGCAGAAAATTTAATGAAGTTGCATGAATGTATTCTGTTTTTGATGTTTGTGCTTAATCTGGAATTTTGGATTTGTTTGTGCTGAGTTGGAGTTCAGATGGAAGTAGAAAAGATGTGTTAGTTGAAAAAAGTAGGAGTTTGAAATCTGGAAAAAAAAAAAGAAAGAAGAAGAAAAACTTGCGTTTTGTTAATTTGGAGAAGAGAAGAGGAGTTGCACAGAAGGCTTACTGAAGGGAGACTATTTTGAACATTATTCATTTATTTTGTTATAACTTCTTCTCCCGACCTCCAAATGACATGGGATTTAAATCAACAAACTCATAACACATTGTTCTTTATCTCCACCAAAATTTATAGCCATATGAATTAATTTGAAAGAGATTGATTTATGAGTTTAGGATGAAAGTGTTGAGGTGTGTTGGAATTTCATAATTGAAATGTTTTTACTAAACATGCTTCAATAGTTTGACTATATTTTGATAAATGGATTTCCAAATGAGATGATTCTTAATTTAAATTGAACTCAAGACATTTGGATACAATTTTAAGAAGAAATTGATTTTGAATTCTGCTTTTAAGGGTTTTGAAATTTAGCTTAAAATTGAGTCTTAGCTTAGGCTATAGTTTTAATTGGTATAATGTTTGTAATTTTTGGATATTGTAATTGAGAGATATGAGTTGCACAACTTTGAGTGCATGATCATGCACCAGCCAAAATTTCAAATATACTCAGTTTGTAGTATTTTGAGCATAATTCATAGAATAATGAACCAAATTGTATGATCTTAGTGTCATTAGAAACTTAAGACTTAGGAGAACAATTTTATAGTAGGAAGTGTTACCAAATTATGCAATTTCCTTGTCAGAATGATCATGCAAAGTGAACAGAAAGTATACTTTTAGGAAAAAAAATCTGGAATGATCAATTGGGTTATGAAATTAGTTTCAAATTGTTTTATTGTGGTCCAAACCCTTAGTACAAATTAACTTATGTGAGGTTTGATATATGAATGATATTGTGACAAGAATAATGATAAGATACACGTGATTGTCATTAAACATGCATTGTACATATTTCATATACATAGATGTGCATAAATAAATACTTATATAATTGTGCAAATTTGTGATATATGTAAATGTGTTTTGCATCATATAGAGGAGCATTTAGAGTGCCATTATCTAGATAATGTCGAGACTTCAAGGAAATAGCTTTCTGGAGCGATTTATGAGTAACCTAGACGGTTTCACTTAATTATTTGGTTGTCTAAATTATATTCTGAATTGTTTATGATTGTGAATTGGATTGTGTTGATTCCAAACACTGAAGGTCCTATGAAAAATGTAATTGGGACTGTGATATTTGAAGTGCTCCTTGAATGTAAATTTGGATTGACTATGTGTTTACTTAACATGATTGTTTAATGTCAGACTAAGGTCCAATGATAATTGTGATTTAAATTGTGAATGATTGATTGAAAATGAGTTATGCATTCCATTACATGAATGCATAATCAGATAATGAGAGTTTGAGTAGCCATCGAAAATGAGCTTTAAGCTTAGATTGTGATTAAGGGCCAAAGGCTCGTTCTATTTAATGAGCCCTGTATCATTAACGGATAAGGGACAGTATCAATGAGCCCAGTATCCACAATAGATACGGGACAATCATAATGAGACTGGTATCCATAATAGATATGAGACAATTTAGGCACTCAGTCACAATAACGTAAAATCGAAAATGATTCTCATAATCATTTGCATATACACTTTATACATACGTTTGATTGATTGAAATATAACGTGGTCATGTATTTGAATAAAAATGGGATATGTGATGCTATACACTAAACGAAAAGATGTAAATTATGTGTTTACATGTGTTGATATATGACATGAATTGAGTTAACCATAGAGGATGATTATATCACTGAGTTCATAAAACTCATCAAAATTGCAACATTGATATTTCTGGAATAAGAGAGGACATTAGTGACAGAGAGACTCTACAATAAACATAATTCTTGTACTTTTGTGAAGAAATGACTCAAAGATTGGTCAGTTGAGACTAACGGATTTTGTTAACCTTTTTGATTAATTCCTCTTTCACGTAGCATGTTTTGTATTAGGTTTGAATCATTGTACATATTTGGAAGTTACTGAAAAGCTACAATGTATATATACGGTTTTTATGAAATGAAATGAGGATTTAGTTTTAAAATATGGTGACATTTATGTATCTATGATGATGCCATGATTAAGGGATTGTAGTTACTGTTCTAACATGCCATTATTATAGGTTATGTACTAGAATGTCCACAGGATGTTCTGGTATGTACCCTATGATAGTGGGATGTTACAAAATTGATTCCATTAAGTAATCGTAAAATAACAAAAGTAGCACTATAAACAAAATAAAGTGATGATTCATTTTTAATAAGTAAAAACAGTGAAAAATATATATACCTGAATTAAGTTTTTTTCTTTGATGAATAACAATTGGCATCCCAAAATTACTAAAACCATCCTTATAAATCTCCATTCGTGTGCTTAAGAGATCTTGTATCATCTTATGGGCAATAATTTTTAAAATAGTTAATAGCATTCTCCTGTGAACTTTAGCTTTCTTTGTAAAACTTGGCTTGAAATAAATAATAGGATTTAAAAATGTCTTAACTACAAATAATAGAGAGCAACGTTGTCTTTCTTGTCTCTCATTGATTACTGTAAGATAAGGTGTGTACAAAGAAGACCCGTTTTTCAAATTGACCTTGATTGTTTCCTTTAACTTCTCCCTAGCATCATAAAAATAACCCATTGTTGCTTTCTCATCTTTATCAACTAGACGAAATACCTTTACCAAAGGCTCATAAACTCAAATGATAAATTGACGTCATGACCAAAATTCATTATCTTTAAGTATAATTCTAGAAACTTACAATCCAACATTAGATATAGCATGTTGAGATACAAATCATTTATCACTTATAAACGTTTGCCTAAACTCTTTCATCAAGATAAAACACTAAAATGATAAGAAATTAGTTGTAAATCTTGTAATAACAGGATGATACAAATTCCTACTATTGATGAAATCCTTTTTCATTAAATATAAGACTCATGCATAATTGTAGATGAACTTGGTCACATTTTTTATTTTCTGCATAGTATCATCAATAATAGGAAAATACCTTACATCTTTTATATTTTTCAATATCATGTCAATAAAATGTGCAGTACAAGGAGTCTAATAAAAAGAATTATACTTGCTTTGCAATCTTCTTCTAGCTACTTTATAAGTAGAATCATTATCATTAATGAACTGAACAATATTATCTAGCTCAAATTCATTCTCAACTTTATCAAATTTTTGTAATAGAGTATCAACATTCCTAACAAGGTGAGATGATCAATAGACTTAAAAAACATTGTCTCCTTTACAGAATAACCAAAAAATAATAATAAGCTCATATCTTCTATTTGTCCAACCATTACACATTATTAAACACTTATAAGTAGCCCAAGCCATTATTTTTTCGTCCAAATAAGTTTATCTCTATAGTCATTAATTGAAGGAGCTTTGTATCCTAGAATGTAGGAGGCGGTAACATATATCATAGGTTGATAAAAATAAGATTAGGCAATATTGAATGCTATACCTCATCCAGCCATTGTCATGTCCACATTATGAGTCACTTACATGCATGTCTTTTTCTTTTCCTAACATCAGGTGTAATATTTCCTTCTTAGTAGATAGGAATGCTTACACCTTTAACATCCCCACTATCATCCTAACCACTAACAAAAGAACTTCCAGTACCAATTTTATGGTTCAATCTTTGCCTTTTATATTTCTCATGTTGATACTCTTTAAGTAAAGTCTTCATTTTCCATTTCACATTAGGACTAACTTTCTTACAAAGTTCTACATCACCTTTGCCTCAAGCTAAATGCTTCTTTAATTTAGTGATTCACACACCTTTCAAATGTTTGTTACAATACGAACAAATAGTGTGCTTCTTTATTCCAAGAACCAATCTAGTATGACCCCAAGCTGAATCATTGAATCTTGTTAAACCTAAAGCAACTAAATTATCAGGAGCACTTGAATTTTCCTTCATCTATTTGTAAAATAAATAAAGTCATATGTCAAATTAAATTATTAACTTCATATCAAAATAAAGAACATTTAATTTCATTATCAACTACTATTACAAAGTATGTATTGTTTGACTCGTAACTAACACAAAAGCACATAAATCTTATATAACTCATTTGTATGATTACATAATTCAACCACAAAGAAATAAACTCACAACTATAACCTATTCAATTTCAACCATAACTTACAATTATAAGTTTACAACCTATTTTATGTAATCACATAATTCAACTATAAAATAATCTATTATGTTTGCTGATACAATTCAATTTGTAAGGTTTATCATTATTTTGTTTTCTCAACTAATTTTAATCAACATTGATACTAAAATCCTAGTTCCCAACTTTAATTTAACAATCTTTCATTCACCAATTTTAATCAACATTCTTAGTTTCTTACTTAAATTAACTCCATATTTAAGAGTCAACATATATGATACACTACACAATTCAATTTCATCCAATACAATTTACTAGGAACGAACAATTCAATACATACAATTACTACATAACACAAAGTCACAAGACACAAATACATAATTCATCACAAATTTGCAATTCAATATGTTATCTATATTAATTATTTTGTTAAAAAAACACAAAATTCAATAGTTAAATTAACAGTCAACATAATTTAATATTTTAATGTTTCAATATCCATATTCCATAATTTCGTAATCTACAATTCCACAAAATTTGTTGCAATTTTTTTAGCCTTCATTAAATCCCTGTCTCGAATAAGGATTGAACATAAATACACAATTTTTTTGCAACCTTCCCTAAATCATTGCATAACACAAATACACAATTTTTGCAACCTTTAGTGAATCCCTAGACTGGTGCAGGTCAGGTTAGTGGTTTTGCATATGGAATATGGCGTATTGGTGCGGGTTAGCAAGTATAGTTGTGAGTCTGGGTGCAAATGCGATGAAGTTGTAGTGCGGGAGTAGGATTACAAGTGTGATGAGTAGGTGCGACAGGCTAACGAGTGATGGCTAAGATGGTGACCAATGTTTGAGATGGTGAGACTAAAGGGCTAAGAGGGAGAGAAGCGAAAGGGGTGCAATGCATGCGGCAGGTGGGATAAGATAGGGTAGGGTGGGGAGAGGGGACCCAAGTAGGTTTAATTAGGGTTAAAATTTTTCAAAATTTTAAAACTTAAAGACTCAATTTAGTCTTTAAGTTCTAAAAATTTACAATTTATTCTAGTAAATGGTCAATATTTTCTACCGATCGATAGTGAATGATATCAAATTCTATTACGAGATAATATGACATTGTACTCTTTTTTAGTTGGTACAATACAATTCCCATAACTTTGGATAAGATGTGATCTTTATGGGATTAAATAGCTATTACTATAGCACATTTCTATCTAGTAGTGGTAGGAATGTCTTGTCCTTTTTCGTCTTGTAGTTCACATGCCTAGGAGTTGTATCACAAAATCACATCCTTGTTGATATAAAGTTGCAAGACAACCTGGTATCGTATGTTTTACTTGTTTACATTCTTAATTAGCACAATTATAGCCATTCTTATCCTTGAACATTAAAGAGTGCCAAGTTTTAGTTTTTCAAGCTTATTTTTACAACGAATATAGTTCTCATTACTTTAAGGTCTTGTTTAGTAACTAGCAATAGAGATGTGGGAATGAGAATGTAACCTGCATTCCTAAATTTTAATTGTTTGGTTACTAGAAATAGATAAAATAAGGAATGATAAAACTATAATAAATTTTAAGTAATCCTGGACTTTTACGCTGGAATAAAAAATCCAGAACAAGAGATTAAATATATTATTAGAATATTATCAAGTTATTATCAAAATATTATCGTGATATTATTAATATATTGATGTTTATCAAAATATTATCACCAAAATTATCGTTTTATATTAATTTCTTTAATAATTATTTTATTTTGTTTCATAATTATTTAAAAATTTATACTTTTATAAATAATTGAAATTTTTTGTTAATTATTTATAAAATATAAATTATTTTAATAACTCTCTATTTGCTCTTCTTCTCTCGTTATTAATATTTTTTCTTATCTTTTTCTTTGTATTTTTTCTTAACTGAAACTCTCTATTCGCTTTTCCTCTCTCGTTGGTAATCAACATATCTCTCAAGGTCAGAATTTATTGTTCTAATTTTTTTTAATTTTTAATTTTTGTTATAAATTGGTGTTTTGTTTTCTCAATTATTATTGTACACAATCATATTCACATTTTTATCAACATTGCACGTTACTTTAGTTAATAATTATTTTATTTATTTCAGTAGTTTTATATCATAAAATAAGTTTATTATGGTTTTTTAATTTTATTTTTATAAATAAAATCATACACAATTATTTAAAAGTTAATAATTTATTGAAACATTAAATTTTAATTAATTATTTATTAAATACAAAATTAATTATTAATAATATAAAATATTTAATTAATTGTTTACAAAATAATCACATAATAATTAAATATAAGTAAAAAAAATTTCATTACCATTCTTAATATTTGATATCAAACACAGATATAACTATTAATTTTTATAATCTCATTCCTGGTGCCTACATACCAAACACGCATAATCAATAATTCTATTTTCATTCTAATTCTCATTCCCTTTGTTTAATTCTGAATCCTTCATTAGTAGCTACCAAATGAGACCTAAGTAGACAAGTTCATGGAAAAATAAGACCATGTTATTAGGAGAACAATTGCATCATGTTGCTCCCCAAGAGAGCTCAAGCATGCTCCAAAGTTAAAGGCCTATTGATGGACGTCTCAGCTTTTCATGACCAAAACTCTTTTAAGTCTCCTATTGATGGTCAGACTAGAGAGCTCTACGACCGTCATCAATGGTAGGCTTGGTTACTGTAAATGTTGCACAAATAATTAGTTAAAAGAAGGTCATAGTTGATATGCAGTCTTTTTTGTGAGTTTGAATTCTTCGTGTTTAAGTTTTGATTCGAGGGTTCAAGGCTATAATTAGAAATATAGTCTATTTTGATTTAGATTTAACATTTTGAAATTAAATTTGTTATAATGAATTAGATATATATAATTAGAGTTTGAGTATGAGATTAAGGCTAAATTTTTAGGTTTAAGTCTAAGTTCAAAATTTTAAAATTAAATTGATTGCAATAAGTTAAAGGTACAATAAGTTGGAGATATAATTTAAATTAAACAGAGACTCAAACGTAAGAGACTAGATTTGTGATAACAAAATAGTGATATGACGTAAATTTAAGTCTAATTTCAAATATTTAAGACTAAACTTATTACAATGAGTTAAAGATATAACATAAGTCTCTCTTTAAGACTAAAAGTGTCTATTTGTTTCAGCTTTTTGAGGGTAAATAAGCACTTTTTTTTACTGCAAAAGTTATTTTTTTAAAAAACTGAGTGTTTGGTTGTAAAACTTTTTTCATAGAAATGACTTTTTCAGAAGCTAAAAGATGGCTTTTTGAGAAACTCAAATTTAGAACTTTTCAAAAAAATACTTTTTAAGGTAGATTTTTTAGATAAATTAATAAGCCTATTTTTAGTCCATTTTATTTTTATGCTTTACACATAATTCTCATAATACCTACAAACACAACTCCACATTTATTTTGAGATTTATATAATATTATTTGACTTTTTTATATGTTATAATATTTATTTTTAATATTAATTTTACTTATATTATAATCCATATAAAAATTTGGTTAAATATATTTTTATTTATGTTTTATATAGTTTAAAATTATATAATGATTAATATATTGCACTTTAGATATTATTTAATATATTTTAAATAATATTTATATGCATAAATAATTTTATTACAAAATAAAATATAGTTAAAATTAAAAGTATTTTTTATTTTTATATTACCAAACAGTTTATTGTATAAAACTCTTTCAGAAAAACTCTTTTTTAAATGACATCAAAACAATTAACTTACTTCTTAGAAAAGTTCCTTTTAGAAAAGCTCTACTGATAAAAGCTCTACTGATTTTAAGCCCATCCAAGCAGACACTAAGTCTATTATGATAAGTTAGTGACAAAACTTGAGTTCGATTTGAGGGTATTTTACAATAAATTTGTAAAATAAATATTAAAGAATTTGTTTAAGTTTGCCAAAATTAAATTAATAATATTAAAGAGAAAATTATAACATTTTAGTAAAGTAAACAAAAATCTCACTTTTTAATCATAATGAATGTTTATGTAATAAATTACTTATCTTTTATCCTATCTAGTTATTGAAAAATTCTTTTTGAGAGTTTGAATTCTATTGACCGAAAGAATTTGGTCCAAAATATATCTGTAATCAATTATTTGGGTTGGATGTTCTTGTCAATAACCATTCTTGTTGTTCGTCACAATGCAATAAACTTGATTTTTGGCTATGAAAAAATGTAGATGTGCCTAAAAAACGTCACCTATAGTTATTTGTTGCGTTCTTGTTTCATCGCACAAAATATCGCCAATTCTTTGTAGCTGAAAACTATAGGTGACAATTTAAAAAATCATAAACAAAAATTATTAGCTGCAAAAAAATTTTGTAACTAAAGCATTAACAAAATGTAGCTAAAAATCGAATCTTGGTTGAAAAAGTTTGGCAATAAATGGTTGACAATGAAAATAAAATATAGTCAAATTTTTTTAGCTATGTTTTTAGAACTATAGCCAAATATTTTTAGTTACATTTTTAGAAGCATTGCTAAGGGGATGCTTAGTTCATGAGTTTGGAAGACATCAATAGATATGAAAATTGGAAAATAGCGGTTGATTATATATTATCATTGCATGATCAATATTTTGATATATGAGTTTTGAGAATTACTCCATTACCCCAAATATGTGAGGAATGAAAGTCAATCTATTCTTTTTTTGGTAAAATAATATAATTAATTAAATATAAATATATTCTAAATATAATTAATTAGAATATATTAAATATAATTAAATATAATACTTTAAAATTAAACATCATTAATTATAATATATGTTAAAATTAATTTTAATTAATTTGAACATATTAAATTTTGATGTAAAACAAAAATTTAATTAATTTTTATTTTTAGAAAAACAATATTAAAATTAAATATAATTAATTAGATTATATTAAAATTTGATATAAAAATTTAATTAATTATTATTTTTCCTTTTTGAACAAAACAATATAATTAATTAGAATATATTAAAATTAAATATAATTAATTAGAATATATTAAAATTTGATGTAAAATAAAAATTTAACAATTTTTTCTTTTTTCGTTTTTAGTAAAATAATATAATTAATTAGAATATATTTCTCAAGATTTTCAATAGACTAACCACTATTAATAATAATGGTAATCATTCCTTCGTCCTAGCCGTTTCTATATTCATTCTCATTCTTACTACTATTATCCTATGTGAACCAACCATCACCCAAAAAATTTTAGCTACATTTTATATACCGTATCCAATGTTATTAACATAGCCAAATATTATTTGCTATATTTTTAATAATGTTGTGATATATTATTTATTACATTTTAATCCATGATATTGAACAATATGTATTGTATATAATGTATTGATATATTTTTATTGTGAATTTATTATACAAATAAATCATACAAAAATACTATTAGTTTAAAATATCATGCACTATACATAAAGCAATATATATATATATAATGCCAAAAAATATTCTTCCTAGACAAGATATTAGTGACAACTTTAAAGAAAATAATAATTAAAGAGATCAGTTTACAAATTGTAAATGCTAAGATATTAGAGCGTAACTCAAACAACTACCTAGTGTTATCCATGTCAATGAACCTGTAATCATCCAAAAACTTAGTTAAAATCAACTAAAAATATTGTGAGTATTGATACAATAAATATTTGGTTCTAATTAAAACAAACATCTCATAACTTTATCATTCACGACATAATCACTCATCAATTCCATCTTCATCCATTATGTAATCCGAGAAAAAAGTATTAAATTTAAATTATAGTACATAGGGAATTAAAAAAATATAGGAGATAAAATGTATATCATTCGCTTTCCTCTTCATTTCTATCATAATGTGGGCCAAGTAATATTCTGAATAACATGTCAAGTTTTGCTAATTTTGCTGGAGTTTCTTGTCCCCTGATTACTTCAGCTTGTAATGTAGTCTTATTCTATTAAAGGTGTTCAATGATTGTTTTATTTGTTGAGGTTGAAACATTTGGCTTAGGGCTATAGCCAAAACCTTTCACATAGCCAACGTGTACCAAGTATTATATCACAAATGTCTTATGCACTGAGCTCGTTCCCCTCAAACATAGATTTTTATAATAACTCTTGCATCTTATTCTAAAATTAAAAAAAGAAAACCAATATTTAATTCAAATATTACTACTTACTACTACATTAATAAATGGACTAAAATATTGAACAAAATTTTATACTTACATAGTTGTTATCTGCTTCTTCTACTCCCATCCTTTACCTTCCTTATAGTGAGTGACTTTATATAGTGTAATCCTATCATGCTTTTGTCCATATAGTTCTTTCTCACTTTATTTTATGAAACAAAAATACAAGGAATAATAAATAATGTAGTGTTTATTTATATAAGTATAACTTGCAAACAAATTTCTTACATATTCATTTTAGACAACTACAAAATGAATTTGACCCTTGATAAAGAAAAAAGATTAATGGAAGCAAACATGAAGTTAAAGAAAAAAGATAATGTAGTTGTTAAATCATCTAACAAGATTAATGGAAGCAAACATGAAGTTAAAGAAAACAAACCTAAACTTTTGGGTTAACTCAATAGTCACACAAATTATTCCAATTTTCTTCATACATTCATTCAAGAACATGTCTTCATGCCTCCGTATCAGAAGGAAAAGATTTATAACACTTATGTAACTTGAAATGACGATCCTTATTCCTTTGTTTCAATAATAAAGTAATACAGTTTGAAACATCTAGGTTCTCAATATCCATAATATTCAATTTCAACTGTGAACAATAAGTAAAAGTGTAATTAATCTTAAAATCATCAAAATGATATTACATATAGTTAAATAATTTGAAATTTTACCACAATTTTTTCCAAAGCATTTTCAAGCAAGTTGTCTCTATTCAGGTCCTTAACATGTTTTTGATAAGGTAATTCTATCCTCGCAATAATCCCTAACTCATTTGACAATTTTGCATATTGGACCTTATCTACAGAACGACCATTTTAAGTGTTAATCTGTATTGATAACTTGCAATTTCACAACCTATAGTTTTACCTCTAAATCTTTTTCTAATTCTAGCATTAAAAGCTGACAACAAATCAATAGGGATAAGGAAATATTAAAATTTGTAACTATATATTTGAGCATAAGTCTAGTTGAAGGTGTTAAAGATTAACAAACCTGCACTAGTTGCTTTATTGTTGTTTGAGGCAGAATAAAGTTGTGTATGACTGAAAGGCAAAATATTATTGTTGCTTAATTGTAGTAATGTACTAGAACAAGCTCTATTTCTTATGGCTAGAAAAAAGAATATGTTAATAAAAAGAAAATATATTTGATTATATATATATATATATATATATATATATATATATATTCACTTGTCAGTTATAGAAAATTTAAACCTGCATGACTAATTTCATCGTTGATTGAGGTAGAATGTTGTTTTCGACTAGGAATTGAATTTATGGCACCGACTAATTGATCTAGTTGAAGTTGCAGATCCCTATGCACCATAATTTTCATAGTAGCCACCTTCTTCCCTTTGTTTCTACCAGGTGTCAATATGTCAGATATCTATAAAAAAACATAAATGTTAGTAACATTACGATAAAATAATATAAAAACACTTTCATGATAAATCCAATCATCATATTCAATATACATTCAATCATCAACATTAATCGCATTGACAACATTCAATCATCAACATTATACATATTAACAACATAAATGTTACCAACATTACATTTGAGACAATATAAAGAACACTTTCATGATACACAAAATCATCATAATCAACATACATTCAATCATCAACGTTAATCACAATAACAACATTCAATTATCAACATTATGTGCATTAACAACATTATGTTTGAGACAATATAAAAAGCACTTTTATGATAATCATCATAATAAACATACATTCAATCATCAACATTAATCGAAATAACAACATTACGCATATTAACAACATAAATGTTACTAACATTACATTTGAGACAATATAAAGAGTACTTTCATGATACATTCAATCATCAACATTAATCGCAATAACAATATAAATTTACTAACATTATAATAAGACAATATAAAGACCACTTTTATGTTACCTTAAATTATCACAATCAAGATCTTCAAAATCATCATCAATAATTACATTATGATTTGACTCTTCATCGCTATTATATTCAATAAAAGTATCATCATTATCATATAATTCTCTTTTTTCGAATATAATTCATCCTTAATATAGTCTTCATCCCTTTCTATGACAAGATTGCCTTGTACTTCATTTGCTTTTAGTATATTAGGATCATCATCTTTCTTATAGAATGATGATATATCTTTATCTTCTATTTCGAGTATTCAGTTACGATTCAATCTCTTGATATACTTCATCACCATCTTCACCCATTAGACCATTTTTCTTTTTAAAAAATCAAAAAGATTTCTGTGTTGAAACTTCCTAATTGCTGCCCAATACAGGTTGAATGATAAATTTAAATATGAAAAAATGAGAATTAATATACATAATCTATATATAAATCTTCTTCCTCACAATTGTTCAATAGTAAATGCTTTCAATATGACAAATTGAAAAATATGCCTTTTTTTATTCTAGTTAAGATCAAGAAAATTTCACTTTCGCTTTCTATTACTTGGGATTTTTCAGGTGTAAACTCTTGCAAATGTGATAGTTGATCAAACACATCATCACCTGATAAGTGTAAATGAGCTTCATAATAAACTTTGCCATTAATCAATTTGCTTCTGCGCCATCTATACCCATGTTCCAAGTAATGACGATGTCCCATATAACATATTTTACTTCATAGCCTTATTGAATAAGTTTCATGGTTACACACAGGACATACCATATACTCGTTAGTACTCCTTCCAAACAAATTGTCATAAGCTAAAAAATCATTTAAAGTCCATGAAATAGCCGCACGCATTCTAAAATTTTCACCTTCAACAACATTATAAGTTTCTAATTCAACCTCCCAAAGATGTTTTAAATCATCAATTAGTAGTTGCGTGTATACATTGATATCTTTTCTAGGAGTAGTAGGTTTTGGAATAAGTAAATATAATAACAAAAAAGGCTCCTTCATACACTTCTATGAGAGTAAATTGTATGGCATAAGAATTACCAGCGATATACTGTAAGAAGTACTTATGTTACCAAATGGATTAAACTCATAAGAGGTTAACTGGAGTCGAACATTATGATAATCCTTTGCAAACCATGGAAACTTCCCATCAAAGTGGTTCCATGCCGTTGAGTTTATTAGATGATGCCTAATGTTATCATCAAGGAGTTTCTTTTTATGACACCCCATATCTATGGCTACTTTTGTTGACGTAAAAAACCTTTGTAGTTGTGGTTTAATAGCGAAGTATTTTTAAGATTTTATGGGGTTTTTTTCCTTTTCCATCATCTAGTTGCCACCTTGATGTACAACAGATATGAAAATTTTGAAGATCTTTAATGTGATAAAGCAAAAACACGTAAGAGTGGGGTGAATTGTGTGTGATTAAAACTGAAAAGAACCTCTTACAAGTTGAAAACAAAGGAGCCTGTTATAAAGTAAAGGAGTCTCTTGCTGAAATAAACACACACATAATATAATGTGAAAATTTAAAAGTTAAGAGAAGAGAGAGAAGGACGTAGTCGATTTATACTAATTCGGCTTACAACCTAAGCCTATGTACTTGAGTGTTTCAATATAAAAATCAAGTAGTAATTTGATGAGTCTCTTCAAGCTTACGAGTATATATTTTTTAAGGTTCTCTAACCTTCCATACTCGAAGTATATAACAAGCTTCTAAAAGCTTACAGAAGAATAAAATGTAAAATCAAAAGTAAGTTCTCAATTAACAATTTCTCTCTTAATAGAGTGATTTCATTTTCTAAGGTGCAATAAAAAAGACATGACTCTCAAGAATATAGATGCTACTAATATGTTTCGAAAGTCTGTGTATGTTCATTTTTTTCACAAGTGTTGTTCTTTTTTAAATAGTCAATTTCTTCAACTAGTCGTTGCTTCACTTGCATCTTTAGTCAGCTGGATGGATTTAAATATCAATAACTTCAATGTCAACTTTGCCAAAATCCTTTCAGTAATCACAGGGCTAATATACGACCTTCATAATTAGTAGGATCCTTTTGGATAAACTATTTATAATAAGGTAAGTTCATAAAGAAGGTTCCTGCAAGAAAGGAAACATATTTATTATGATTTTATTTCCTTTTGAGAACTAACCCGTTAACAATAAAAGGAAATAAATCCAATTTGAATTTTGAAATATTATGAAGTTATTATCAAAATCATAAAATATAAACCTTAAGCTAACTTAATGTCTTTCCAAAAGATAACAAAATCATACTTACGAACATATATTGATATATATCCTAGTCTAATCCCTTAATAATTTTTTTTTTGCTTTATAGACAGATTTCAGCAATTTATGGCCAACTAGTAATGCATCTTAAAGCAACTCAACCAACATGTCAAAATATTTGTTACTCTAACTGTTATATACCTTCAAATGCAACAACTTGACAACAAAAGATAACTATGAGAAATTAGAGCATCCCTAATATAATTCTTCTTAAGCTACTTTCAATAACTTCCTAAAATTATCTTATGTAATTCTACCGATTGTATTAAGCAAGTTATTATGATTAATAATCTCCATATAATTCTCCACGTCCTCTAACATTTCTCCAATTCTATCATCTACATTTTCCAACTTTTATTTATGTAGCTATACGATTATAAGTAAGTTACTAAATTACTAAATGCAATTTAAGCTATAAATAACATAATTGTAAACCAAAATTAATATACCAAGTTTGAATTCTATCAAAGAATGTAATTGGTTAGTAGACTATGACAAACCCTATAATAAGATATATGAAAATATAAGATTTTGTAGTTAAAAATATGAGTTAGCTTAGAATATGAAGCATGACCCATCTCTAAAACTCATAGCTATATTCATTTTTATAGAGCAAGAATGTGAAAGCCACTTCAGAATATGTGTTAAAATGTTATTATAGTTATATACGTATCTAAAGAAGGTTGTATATGTTGGGTTATGTTACTTAAATTTTAAATTGAAGAAGTTTTAAACTTATTTCTAACATAAAGCAAGTTTTTTATTATGTAAAATCTCAAGGCTCTATCAATATCCAAATATTGTCTATGTTTTATTTCAACCAGTCCTTTCCATTGAGGTAATAAGGAATACTACTTGATGTAAAATTCCTACAGAACTTGAAAAAAATTTTAGTCGTTTGATGATTAATAAACTTAGTGTAATTATCTGCATATACTTTTAATGGTGATATGGAACTAGTTTGAAATAAGGTTAATAAAGGGTTTAACCATGTATCTACAATCTATGTATCTAATATTTTACTTAAGTCTTTCACAAGGATTCAAACAGTAAGTTTTAAACATACCTCCAAATTTAGAAGTAAGAACTGTAAGATTTGATTCAACATATGCTTTTGCTATTATGAGCATTAGCAACTCCCGTAGACTGCATTTGTAATTAGAGTATTAATATTATCATTGTTAACAAGCATAGTAGAACTCTCAAGAAACAATCAATTATAAGACCTCATATCACATGATGACCTCAAGATAACTATACTTATAACTTTGCCAGTTATAAAGTTAGATGTTTGACTATTAAATTACCAAGACGAAATAGATAGCCCCAATTTTTTTAGACTTGCAATGGGTGTGTAATAGGTATTACTGAAACTTAAAATCATTAAACAAAATATGCAAACATCTAAGCTCTAATATGCTAACATCCAACTTAAATAAAAGAAAGTCTCAAATATCTTCTCTTTTGTTAGAATAGAAAATTATTCAAGAAGTTAATGATCTCACCTCTTTTCAGGTCAAACAAATATTTAAATGTAGTAAAGACTCATTGTCTACCGTGTGAAAAATCATGTTGCTTCTAAATCATTTAAGAGTAAAGTTTGAAAGAATTCAAAAAGCATTTCCATTCATACTAAGGTAACTAGAGATGGATATGTTAAATAGACACTGAAACATTATGCATCACATTGTACTAGTAATGGCGTAAGAGATATATTACATTTAGGTTTTAGACTTTTTATTTCCAATCAACAAGTGATCAACATTACAACTTCCATTATTAGTTTATAATTTGATGAAATTAGATATCTTAATTACCATAAGCAAAATGACAGCATCCCTTTAACTTGCATCAAAAGAAGAAGATACATACTACATAAATAGATCAACACTCTATATGCATACCTTTCTATGAAATCAATTCATTTATACATTTCTATCTATCTTCCAGAACTTGATTACTTATTATTCTTATGTACTTGTACCATACCTAACATGCATACTGGCTTCTATTCTTCACCAAATCCATAACATTGTATAAATTAGCAAACCATTTGAAAATCTTTTCATATAATTATATCTAAGATCACTAAAAAAATAATCATAAGATGAATAATTAGATAAACTACTATAAAATAAGTCATTCCTTAGCTTAATAATCACATATGTACCAATGTTGCAACTCACCATCATCTCTTTTTTTATTCTTTTCTTTGTACCTAATTATGAAGCATCTAAATAATGGAGGGATAAATTCAAAGGATTGGATTAGATGTTGTTTACTTTATCTATATAAGATACGAGTAAAGGTTGAATAGGAAAATATTAACTTTCATTTGAGTGTCAAAATGAATAGGTAAATTAACTCATTCATGTTTATGTGCATCCACCTATTGTTGCTCAAAAGAACATCATAAGATTGTACATTACACTTATTAAATACAAAAGATTATTGCTTGACAAGGTTACTATATGGAAAAAAATTATAAATTTGTAAGAGATAACATTGGTAAGTTTCTAAAATTTTTTAAAAAGTATTTTATAACCTGTTATATATTAAAGGATTAAATTTTCATTTTGACATGATGATATGAAAATGTCAAATACAGAACTAATTCTAACCTAGGGACCATCTTCACAGTTGTATCAATTGACAAATTGAAATGGACTCTTAAATTCTTCATCATCATAAAGCTAAAACAACTTTTGTCAACATGTTCATTGATACCCACTTTAGAAAATAATAAAATATTACATAGTAGAAAAGGGAAAGGATGATTCATAATAACATAATAGTCTAGTACTAAATCACAAATGAATTAGTCAATAATTAATTAAAGAAGATAAAAATGGTAGAATAGATGTAACAAGTGAATTAATGAGAACCAAGTCCAACTAGTCCTTAACTAATTAACTAAAGGCCATTGATGCAAAGCGGATGTCTATTCAAGTTATCAATCTTATACTAAACCCAAGTTACCACAGGTCAATCCATAAGCTAGTATTTCTTGGCCCGACCAGGCCACTATCCAGGGCCACCCTGGTCTGACCCAACCTGTGATTCAACCAAAAGTGACAAAACAACATCATTTTTTTAATTTTTAAAAAAATTTATAAATTAGGTCGGGTTAGCCCTGCTTGTCTTGGCCACATTAGGCCACAGGGTGGGTTATGGGTCGATCAGCCCATAGTTGAGCCAAGCCACATATCAGCTCATTGTCATCCTTAGTGGTAACTCCAGAAAGAAAAGCATTTGTTAAGTTTTCTATGGAATTTACTCTGAATGGAAAAACACTATAGCCATGAACTAAAGTAGATTTGCAGTTTTTGAAGCAACAACTAGTGATTGAAAATAAAAGGAAAGACAAAAATTACATGTAAATGCAACACAATATATATGTTGATTAATCCAGGTCAACACATCTTCCACACAATAGTAGTATGTTATCCATACAAATGTAATTAAAATTGTAGTAATTTAAGTACGTGTAACCAATTGACTCAACCCTAACTTACATTAACCATGAATGAACTAAAACCTGAATTAACTAGAGAAGAAGAACCCTTCTGGATAGGCAAAACATATGTTGCTAATTGGTAGAGAAAACACGACGACACTAGAGAGAAGATATGCAAAGACACTAGATGAAGACATTGGACGAGCACACTGCAACTGTTGGAAGAGAAAGACGAAGATGAAGAGAAAATAAAGAGAAGTAATAGTCTTTAGGTTATCAATATTAAGAAAACAACGTCCCTTTAGTGGACAAAAAGATGTCTTTTTTATTATCTTTTGTTTTTTTGTTTTTAGCTACGAATAAATTTTCGTAATGAAAAGTTTTTAACTACAAAATCTATTTTCATAGCTGATAGTTATGAAATCTGTGTTTTAGCTACGAAACTAACTCCACAATTAAAAAATGTTGCCAAATTTTATTAGTTACAAGTATAATATATAGCCTATGTTAAAAGTCATTAATAATTGTAAAACACTCAAGAACCATTTCACAATAGCAATGTTATTACAATTGATTATGTGTAACACCCCATTCTCATCTGACATATGCATATATGTCCATCAAATACACGTGTACATGCCTGACATAAATGGTATGTTAACTATCTCACCTTCACTGTACATAACATGGCATCATAAACTAAACCATCAATCACACATTTTCTAAAACCCAAAATGTTATCATATTA
>JAOSBK010000001.1:18179622-18211533 GCA_027568895.1 Erythroxylum shatona | reverse complement strand
AGATCATTTTATCAAATTTTGCCTAAATCAAAAGTCAACCTTCAAGGGCCAAAAAGTCAACTTTTCACAATTTTTCACATTCTCACTCTTTTTCTCTTTAGTTCTTGTTTTTCAACTTTATTTCAATCAACACATTCACTTTTGAATATTTCTTATTTCACTCAAGAATCGGGGTCCAACAATACCAATGCATGTTCATGAAAATTCTCCTGTTCATAACATTCTAGCAGACTTTCACAATTTCATCCAATCAATCATTTTCAAATCAATTCAGATAGCCCTAAATTATAATGAGAGAAAGAAAAATGTCTCAGGAATCTATTGGTTCAAGTTTCAAGTCATTTGGAGATCAGATGAAAAAGTTATAATCAAAAGACTTAAAGTTGTTCAATAAAATACTCTAGTTCATAAACTTATACATGCAAACCATCACCAAAACCCAAAATTTTTTCACTTTTACACTTCATAACTACTATATCAATTGCATAAACTAACTTTCCCACTCTCCTTTCAGCTCAATAACTCATAATAAACCAAAATCCAAAATTCAAAATTCAAACATAATCATCCATTACTCTTATCACCGAATTGCTTCCTCCTACAACAACTCATACATGCATTCATTTACCTTATTAGACCATTAGAAAAAATCACTTACTTCGTTCAACAAAGTCTTCAGCAGGTGAGAGTGAATTAATAGTACAAAAAAATTCAACACTTGATGTTTCGATGGGTGAACAAGAGAAGAGTTTTGGTAAAGGAGTTCTTTTGGTGAAGAACAAAACGTGAAAAACATAACATAAAGCTTCAGCAATTTTCTTTTCAGCAACACACTTAACTACGCGTGTCCCTTGCATGTGGGCCAAGTGTCAACATGCAAGGCTGTCACATGTCACTCTTCCATATGTCACTTATTTTTATATTTTCTTAGTCCAAAATAACCCAAATTTTTCAGAAATTTCTAAAATTTACCAAAAATTTTCAAAATATTAATATGACTCTCCAAAATAAATTTTCAATATATAAAAACCACAATTCTCATTTTAATCACATTTATAAATCATTTATACCCATAAAATATTAATAAATGCATGTACAATTTTTTAATATATCAACAATAAATATTCTTTAAGTGTGTAAATATACAATGATGCATGAGCATGCAATGCACTTCTAATTTCTCACAATACACTTAATTCACTGTTATAAGATCTAGACCCGAATATGGGATGTTGCACTATGATTTTAGAATTTCGTAGTAAAGAAAAAAGCAGCCAAAAGGCTACTTTGTTGTAGTTTGATCAGCTCCATTACTGCGCATTGAGGTAAGTGAGGTCATATTAGTTGAGTGGACACACAAGTTGGGAGGGTCGACTTATTGGTCATGCCTGAATTGCGTGTCAGCCTCTGTTTCATTACATGAATGGAATAATAGCTTTTTCTCGAATTTCATCTTCCACCTGGACCATTAAGGCATTACCACCTCATCCAGCACTTCAAGATGCTCCAGACTCTTCTCTTTGCTAACTGTAGCACTCACTGATCTGAAGGCTACTTCTCACTCGGCTTTTCTACATATGATCATTATATTATGAATTAAAAAACTTAGTAGTGCACGAAAGTTTAATCCAAGAATATCCTTGAATTAATTAATGAATTCAGAAAAACTCCTGATGGTGTTTAGAAGAATTGAAGTCAGATTCACAAGTAATTGAATATTGAATTACTTCTAGCATGTTATTGTTATGTCCAAGTGCAGCATGCAAGTTCTGTTCACTTTACATAAAAAGATGGGTCTAAAACCTTGGTGTCGCTGATATTCATTGCTCATCTATTTGCTTTTTATGTCAGATCTTAATTTTCTCTTGTAAAGGTTTTCATTTTGATATGCTAACAAGATAGGAAAGGTACATTTTTGGTGTAAAACCAAAGCTGATGTTTTTATCTTAATGTTCTTTATATATGAAAGATGATGATTCACCCGTAAACTTCAAAAGATTCTATCCACATTGGACAGTATAACTTTGTCGAAAGTGAAATAATTCCAAATCTATTGATGGAAACTAAACTTATTAGTGAATCGAAAATAAACAATAAAAACTAAAGGATGAAGAAAAACTCCACGACTACTCTTCACCACAAGTGCAAAGCCCGTGACACTACAGAGTGACTAGCTACTTGCAAAACCTGCCAATATTCATTCACGGGCTAACTCCCTATTCTAACCCTATTCTTCCTTTCCCTCTATATAAATACTCTTAAAAACTCCAATACAGAATCCCAAGAATAAGAGGAAACAAAATTAAAGTTGGCGTTGATCCCAGAAACATGATGAAAACTTTCCAAAAGATGTTTATTATCGGTGTGGTGGTGCTGGTCGCCATAGGCAGCAACGGGATGTTTGAGGTTTCCAATGCACAAACCATATGTAACATGCCAGCCTCTGGACTAATGTCATGCAAGGGTTCGGTGACACCGCCGAACCCAACCCCACCAACTACCGAGTGTTGCTCAGCGCTTTCACACGCTGACATGCGCTGCCTTTGCTCCTACAGGAACTCCAAGTTGCTGCCTTCACTTGGTATCGATCCAAACCTGGCCCTGCAGCTTCCTGATAAGTGCAAGCTTCCTCGTCCTGCCAAATGCTAGATTTTGATTATGAACCGCTACTCTTAGCAGCTAGCTAGTTGCACCCCTATTTATCACTTGAACAATATCATTATCCATCTATATATAGAAACTATGCTCAACTGCTATTATGTAGATTATGAATTTCCTAGCATGTCTTTTCAGCGTCTTGACTATGTCATTGCTATTATTTTAGTCATTTATTACTTTTTAGAGTTTTGTTACTCCCTGTTTGTTAAATGATGCTTGAAGATAATGGTTTTGTCTTTGTAGTTGTGACTTGTGATCAATATGAAGATCGATGCCTATATTTGTCTCACTGAACGTTCTTGTAGTCTCACTACTCTTTGCTTTTTATTCTTTAAACATAAATTCGCCCTAAGGAGGTAAGAACATTTCCTTATTACCAAACTTTTAATTTTAATAAACAAATTGAGACGTGCTTACATCAATAAAAATTTTGATAAAAAACTTGAGGGTTTGAACTATTCAAAACTTGATCCCCATCAAGATAAAAGATCCCCATGTATATTCAGAAAAGGTCTGAATTCAATTCACAATTATCAACCAAGCGGATCAGTGATCCTCAAAAAATAAAAAATAAAAAAAGACTGATCATCTATTAAATTATACAAATTCCTTTGAACTTCAAAGCACAAATAATCAGAGTTTAATTTCCAAAGTCATAGACTCAGTGTAACCCAAAGTGGCTTAAACGTTCAGAGATAGACAATCCATTACAAGAAGGGAGTTTTTCATACTAGCTGGTTCTTAAATTCTAAATTGGTCCACTACAACAACGATGTATTAGGCAACATGTAAAAGCATATTTGGAAGGGTAATTATTATTGCCTTTGTATTAAGGCTATAGAATCCATTCTGTCAAATAAAATGACAATGCTATAGGTATGAAGTAACAAAATTTCTTAATTAGGAAACAAAATGAATAATATTGTTTGAAAGTTTAATTAAGGCAATAGAACAAATTTAAAATATAGCAACAACGTTCAATGGATATAGTAACAATTCTAGTCTTTATAAGACAATGAATTGATTTTTTAAGCAACAATTTGAGTCTTTATAAGACAATGAATTGATTTTTTAAGCAACAATATCTAACAACAAAAGCAGCAGCTTAACCTTTCATTAACAACATTAGGTTAATGCAAAAGAAACTTTTATCATTTGGTAGGTAACAAATTGCTTGTAAAGGAACAAACTTTAATGAAATTATTGCAAAATGGAATTATAAAAAACAACAAATGCGTTAAACTAAAGCAACAAAATTTCATCTAAAATGCAACAAGAGAATTATGGTATAAAGGCATTAGCACAACAATACATAGTATTAAAAGTCATATATACGTTAATATATACCGTAAAATATATATTGCCTAATCTCAATGACTAAAAAATTATATTTATATACGATATTATATAGTTAATTATATGGACTTATGAAATTCAACCTTTTACATATCCAAAATACACTATCAAAAAAAACATTAACTAAAATATGCATCCATATTATCTTCCTCTAGTCTATATGGAATATAAGGGTATCAACCAAAATAAAAATAAGAATAATATAGTTGGGCACTGTAAAATTCTCCACAAAATACCTTCTTATTCACTCTTAATAATCACCTTCTTATAAAAGGAAACAGTATGTGTATATATCTAAAGAATGAAATATCAACTACTTTATTTTGACCTTTATTTAATCAAGATAATTAATGTAGCTCAAAAACTAACAACACAATGATGCAATCTTTTTATAAACAATCAGAAGGCATGAACTTTTCAATTCACATAGGGTGCATTATATTTTTTTTGAAAATTTTGAATGAATTAAGCCTTGAACGCAAATACAGAAGTCTTACAATACTAAGGATAAGTTAGCCAAAGTATTTAACTACAATATAGTCAATTGCGAAAGAGCTTAAAACTCTGCATATATGAGATCCCTTCATCTTTGTTTAATTTGGCAGTCCAAGTTTGAAGGCAAGTTGTGAACTTGATTTGTTGTAGGATCGACTAGGAGACAGGAGCCATATACCTGGATCGTCCCTTACTTGTGCACTGGAGATTGTGGCCAATGTGTCACGTTATGCATCTCTCTTGTTGGTAGATGCCATTGTTGGATTTTGTGCGCCGAATATGATATAGTATTTGAATGTAGAGTTGTTCTTGGGAGGTAATTTGGTTTTGAAATGTTCTTAGACTTCTCTCATCCCATATCGCAGTGATTATCGAAGATAAGGCAATCCAAAAACACTTTTACATTGTGCTATTTCTTTATTTTGGTTGTAGTGTGTGTAGATTTTCCAGTTTGGTAATTACTCCACTTGCCAGGCACTTGTAGCAGATCTCTAACCATATGTTGCTGATAAAATCACAATCAAAGAATAAGTGTTCACCTATTTCTTCTGCTTATCTGCATAGATAACACTAATTTGGAAGATGGGTGTATTTGGCCAGTGTATCCAGTGTTTTTAATTTTCCTTTAATTGCAAGCCATAAAGTGAATGATGCACGAGGTTGAAGGTAGTTAGCCCATATGTCTTTAGTCCATGCCAACCTGGGAAGATGTTTAAAGAATAATTCCATACAAGAGTTGTTGGAGAACCTACCATTAGCCGTGTGCTTCCAAATGTGATTATTTGGTTCAGTGTTGCAGTACACGCCACAAATTTTAGCAGCTAAAGATGTTGGGATAGTATCTCTCTTCATAATTCCTGTATGTTACAAAGCTTCAACTACTGTGATTTCTAAAAGTAATGAACTCTTAAGTGATTCTCCATTGTGATTGATCAAAGGTCCTATCGAAAGCTAGTTGTCATACCAGAAATTGGTGGAGTTTCCATCACCTATAAGTGCAATGAAGTACGTTTGGTGTTGGCCTCTCAGTTTTAGAATGGCCTTAAGTGAGGTAGATTGCATACAAGAACACTTTATAGACCATAGGATTTGAGTTTTAATGAAGTAATGGTGAATCCATCCACACCATAAAGATTGTTTATCATCCATTATGCTCCACAGTCTTTTAGTAAGTACCATGGAGTTCATGAGCTTGATGGATTTAATTCCCAGACCCCCACGATCTCTAAGAGTACAGGATTCTTTCCATTTCACCAAGGTCTTATAATTTGTTTCTTGATTTCCCATCCATAAGAAATTATCAAATAGTTTGTCAATAGCTTTCATAATATAAGCTGGAAAAGCCAAGTGGGTTGCCTAGCAGATGTTGGGAGAGTTGAGGACAAAGTTGATGAGTTGAGCCCGTGTTGCACGCGATAGGTGCTTAGAGTTCCATGATGACATTCTGGTTTGTATTTTATCCAATAACTCAATATAATCACTAGCTTTCAGCTTAAGAGGAGAGATGGGACTACCCAAGTATTTCATTGGAAAGGTTTATAATTGAATAGTCGTTAAAGAAGTGATCTGTGATTGTAGAGGAGTTGCACCCTTAGACAAAAGGATACTACTTTTGGAACAGTTTATTTGTAGACCTGAGACTCTTTAGAAGATTTTTAGAGCTTTCATAAAGATTGTGACTAAGGTGGTACCAACTTTCGAGAGTAGTAACAAGTCATCTACGAAACATAGATTGGTTAGTTTGAATCTGCTACATTTGGACTAATATTTGAAGGCCTTCGTCTAATTCACAGAGTACTCAATGATTTTATAGAGTGTTTGCATTACTAATGCAGATAATTAAGAAGACAACAGGTCCCCTTGTCGGATCCCTTTGGTGCTTTGAAAAAGTCTGGTAGGTTGCCCGTTCAACAGTATGCTATGGGAAGAGGTTGTAAGGCATTCTTCAATCCACTTTATGAAAATGCCAAGAAATTCCATGGCTTTCAAGATATGAGAGATAAATGTCCAATCAACATTATCATAAGCTTTTAGGAGATTAATCTTAATGCAGAAGTTGGGCTTGCTTTTCTTTTTTGAGTAGTTAGCAATGAGCTCTTGAAGTAGTAGGATGTTATCCCCAATTATTCTACCTAGTATGCAAGCACCTTGAGTGTGAATGATGTGCTTGTGTAGTATGCCTTTGAGCCTGTTTGCAATAAGTTTAGAGATGATCTTATACAAGGAGTTGTAGTAAGTAATCGGTCTAAAATTTGCAAAACTGGTCACCACCCCACTCTTTAGGACAAGGGTAATGAAGGTCTTGTTGATTTCTTTGAGAAGGGAATCATTAACAAAGAATTCCATAACTGCTTCAGAAACCATATTGCCAGTAAAGGCCCACGTTTCTTTAAAAAAGTTGACATAAAAGTTGTCAGGGCTAAGGGCTTTGGGAGGGTGAAGAGTTCTGAGCACCTCCTTGATTTCTTGTATGGTTAAAGGTTTTACTAGTTGGTTTGCTTCGTTTGGAGAAATGGTGTTGTTCATAATCTTTTTAAGGAACAATGTGGAAGATTGCGTTTCTGTGGGTACACTTATAATCTTGCTAAAGTAATCATAGACCCCTTGCAAGAGTTGTGTTTGAGAGTCAAGGGTGATGTTATTGTCAATTAAAGATATCACTCGATTTCTAGCCTTTCGTGACACAATAGCTTTATAGAAGACTGATGAGTTATGGTCCCCATGCTTTATCCACTCTAGTTTTGTCCTTTATCTGGACAGCAAGTAGTCAAATAATAAGGCTTGAGAGTAATTATGTAACACAACCCTTTCTAATGTTTGAAGTTGTTGATCTCTAGGATTGTTGTATTGCACCTGTTGGAAGGTTTCCAAGGCTTTCCTAGCCGTGTTGACTAGATGATGAGTGTTGCCAATATTGGCACTGTATAGAATCTTCATCTCTTAATTAATTACATTTTCTTCGAGTACATGAATTGCTTGGTTCCATGGATTTCCGCCCTTAAAGCAACCTAAATTCCTTCTTTAAACCCTTCAAGTTGCATCAGAAAATCATTAAACTAGAAAGGATGAAAAATTCTCTTCAATTCTAGTGTAGTGATAATAGGAGTATTATCGGATAAGTGATTACTATCAAACCTCGAGTAGCAATTGGGAAATAGGCTCATCCATCAAGGGTTTGCTACACTTCTATCCAACTTCTTCCTTATCAAGTAATGTCTCGCTTGTTTATTTGACCAAATTTAAAAGTTTCCTCCCATTGGTATATCAGTACACTGAGCAGCCTCTAAAGAATTATTCAGATATTTGCAAATGGGAAAATAAGAAAAAATAATTTACAATTAATCTCAATAAAAAAGATAACAAGCTGATGTACAACATGAGTGAATTAAGGAACTTTATCACCTAATGTTTCTTATGTTGATATGTAAGATTTAGAGTAATATAATATTCCCTTCTTGATTGACTAGGTGTAATAAATTTAAAAAGCATGTCTTTGTTAGTCGTGCTAGCTTACGCAAGCTAAGGTTAAATGAGAGAGAACAATTGTTGTTTTATTTCTTCTCTACCTACTTTATCTTGTTCTAATTATTTTTCACTTTTAAGTGTTTGACTTTCTTTTGCTCTAATTGGTTTCTCATTCTCTCCTTTTTATCTTCTACTTTCTAGTTCATATCTTGTTCCAATGTAATCTTGATGGACTATAGATACTCATTAAGAAATTTGTAAAAGGCCTTGCCATATTATTTTCTTTCATGCTAGATGATTTCACACTTCTTCTAAATAGTTTATTACGTCTAAGCCTTATCACTCCTATAAAAGAAAAGCAATATGTTAATTCTTCAATCAAAATCATGATTAGTATGATTATAGGTTTATGGTAAATAGACCATAATGGAAAAATATATATTTCTAATAGGAAACAAATAAACTTCCGATCACACTAATGAAGGGCAAGTACCATATATAACTATAAAGAAACCTACAGTCTTTCAAGTTATACTAGAAATAACTCATTCTTGTTAGTTTATGCCTTACAGTCAAACGGTGGTTGTAGTTTAATGATAATTATTTAAAGATATTCTTTATTTTGTATATGTTTAGATGTATAGGATAAAGTCGATGGGATAATTATAAACTTTATGGGATAATTATACATTAAAAATGAAATTACAATGAGATTATAATTATGAGGTTCATATTGTATTTATGTATTATTCCTAAATTATTCCTAGTCATTGTTTTATTAAGACTGTACATTAATATAACGTAAAAAAACTAACAGATGTTATGTTTTTCCTGCCGAAGGAAGTAATTGATTTATAGGATAAAGTATGAAGATTTTTAAAGAAACATGTGGGTGTTTATTAAAGAACAAGTTCAATAAACAGATCGGATATGAGAAATCCATTTGAAACATTACTTATATGTCTACGAAATTCTCATATGATGATTGTATAAGTGATCCTTTGACTTCATATCACCTAAGTTATCTTGTATAGGGATTGCTATGTTTTGATACTACTTATGACCTATTTAATCATAAGTGGTTCAATCGGTAATCGTTGGATGTAGCATGCACTATATAGAGGTAGTTGTGTAATAAAGATATGATTCATCACCCTAAAGTAATTAGGGAGAATCTTCCATTGTTCTCTATTAGTATTGATTTAAGAAATCCTTTGCCAAGTTGGAATGATGTTTTGTAAACAATTTACAAATGTCATTAATTAAATCGATAGTTAATGATAGAGAGCTAATATGATTGGACTCAAAATAGAGTAAACATTAATTCTATGTTCTATGTTGAATCGGAACATTGTATGATGAAAGATAATGCATAAAAAGGTTAGTCAAAATCACTTTGACATTCTTAAATATTTGGGTGGTTATGATGCGTTGTTAGATGCCAATCTTAATCTATGATTATAAATTATTTAATTGGAGATTTAAAGAAAATTATAAGGAGTTTTAATTTATCTGATTCTAATTCTGAATTCTAATTATAATTTATAATCATTGCCATCATATATGGGAACCTAAAGGGTCTCATATAAATAATGAGTTGAAGAGAACAAAGTTATTTCAATCATGTTAGACTTGATTGTAAAGTTTAAAAAACTTTATAATTAAATATGAGATATTTAATAAGGATCAATATAAAATATTGAATATAATTTGGGCTTAATTAATATTTAATTAGAATTATTTTTAATTCTAATTAATATTCAATTAGAATTATTTTTAATTCTAATTAAGGTTTAATTGAAATTAGAATTTAATTTTAATTAAATTATTAAAATATCCAAACCCTATTATAAATAGACTTAAGCTCTAATGGAGCTAACACTTCTTGCTTAACTCTCTTTGTAAGAGTTATTTTGTCAACCCATTATATGGATACCGTTAGAAACTGAACACTTATATGGCTATGGTGGTTGAGACGAATCGATTTTTAAAACGATTTAAGGGAATATGACAAGCCATCATTAAGCTTCATAATAAGGTACAAATTACGATTCATACTTTGTTACCGTTAATGTGTTAATCACTTTATAGAATTAAATTAATCTTGGTTTTCAATAAACCAATTTATGAAAAGTCGAAATCAGATCCCATTTTAGTTTCCCAACAATTTTGACAACATGAACATAATAATAATAGCAACATAATTGAAATAAAATCTAAGAGATATGAATGACACAACTACACAATAAGATCAAAAACACAAGCAATGAGCAATACATATAGGCATCTTAATGAAAGTAACAACACCATAAAAGACTATTACAAAACAAAATATTACTCACAAGTTTCTCTCTTAGATTACTTGTACTCTTTTTCATGCTTGCTTTTATAAGTTGCAGCATACTTTTCAGCATTAGAGAGTAGATTTTTATCCTCTCTTTCATTTTATGATCCATAAAAAAAATTGCTAATTAGAATTTTGAAATAATTTAGAAAATTTAGGTAGTTTCTTGATAGGTATCATAACTCACTAAAGAACTAATCAATTTAGTGTAATTACTTGTAAAAATCTTAGAACTAGTTGTGTGTATTTCATTTTGTTATTTTCTATTCTGAATATTTATTTCAGTAATTTTCTACATATTGAATCATTATGTTAATTAGATATTATGAAACTAATTTGTAAAAGCACTAGTAATTATCATACCTTCACATCTGTGTGGTTCCTATAAGCAATGAGCTCTTCAAAGACTTCCTTGCTTATATAGTTGGGATGATTGGGCATTCTTTCTACATGTGTTATATACTATTTAAAATGCTTTTGCTTTACTATAGATTTGTAACTTCTCCATGCATCCTTAACAATTTGCACTAGTCTAATTTTTAATCTTTTAATAGTAGAATATATATCTTTTATAATGCAATAAATATTCATTTAAATTTCATAAATGAAATTAAAAGGAATATTAGTAAGATGGTTTCTTACATTAACATATTCCCATATAGGTTCATTAAGAATTTTACACTAATTGACATTATTTAAAGGTGCAAGATTTTGTTTACGAACCATAATACCTTAAACATGTGAATTCAGTTAACATTTTCTCATAGGACCAACCGTCTAATTAAAAACATTGAAAAACTTAGTTTGTGTTGTTCCATAAAACTTGGGTAAACCTCCATAAGCAAAGTTAGACCTTTTCCTTTCTTCTTTACAAATTTTGTATTTAAACCAATTATTAATGGTAGTTTATAGTTGAGAAATCATTTAAATAATAACATGATATATGACTACCTATGCATCAAGGAGTAGTAATTTATGTCACATCTACGCTTATGTCATTTCATTGTCTTATAGTACATTCATTTTCAAAGGAAGATTAGAAGTTAAGCCTTCTGCTACTTTTTTATGAGGTTTTGATTGTTGTTATACAATTTTAGTCAATAGTTCTTGCCTATTTAAAAGAGCAAACTATGTTTAAATAGTCGTTTCCCCTAAAAAACTTATAGAAGTTTGATTACCAAAATTTTCATAATGTATGTCTTCTTCATCCGCTCTATCTAATTATTCCACTTGTAATTGTTCCGCAACAAGTTTCTTTTGTTTTTTTCCAACTTAAAAAGTCAGTAACACTATCTGGAGGACATAAAAGTTGTGGTCTATCATTCTTCTTAGAGGATTGGTCCTTCCTTCTTTATTAAAAATTGTGACAATAAAACTATGGAACTAGAAAAATTAAATTTAAGCTTATTTGTCTATATTAATAATTAAAAATTTTATTTTCACATTATAAGGCATATTAAAAATAATATGCAAACCAAATTTAATAACAGAATAATGGCATATATTGTATAAAAAATGAGAAGACAAGTACGTTTTACGGGAAAACAATTGGAATTATAATTGTTGTTTTTTTCAATGATTTGACATTGTTCTTCATTATCATTAGAATGCTCTTGCTCTGCATGTGACAAGTCAAGTGAATGTTTTAGTTCATAAGCATAAGTCTTCTCCCATTACTTTCTCAAAAAATTGTCCATAGACTATGGTGTTATAAACTTAGTTGCATATGTTTGTTTCTTCCCTTCTTTTTTCATTATAAAGTCGTATAATAATAATAAAAAATACTATTGTTAATAACCATATTTAGATTAGTATATTTTATTTGGAGATATAGTAATGAAAATTAAAATTTTTAAATAGAAAAAATTATAATTAAAGATCTTCTATAAGAAGTTATTTATCAATATTCATCCCATCCTAGTTAGTGCCATCAAAGTCTTAATCATCTTCTTCATCATTATTTTCTATTTTAATATTTAAGTTATTTGGAGGTAAATTAATCGTATCTATAGGTAAATCTTATCTAGACTAATTAGAATCCATGTCACCATCACTTTAAAATAAACAAGTGATATAGTTATTTAGTTCTCCCTAATATGTTTCTTCAACTTCTTTATTGTCATCCAAAGACACATTAAAAAAATTACCTAGGTACCTTCTTCCCTGTATAATGATAATCTTCCTCAAAACAATTAGCTACATAAAATACTTAACGTACTTGATCGGACAATACAAAAGGATCCTTAATATAATATAACTTTTTGAAGTTTACCTAAGTAAGTCTATAATAATCTTTCTCCTCTTGAAACCAACAACATTTGAACAAAACTACACTGAGTGTCCACAATAATCCACTTCAATAATTTCTTCTACTACACTACAATAATTCACATTTTCAAGTGTTAGAATGGGGTGTCTAGAACTTGCAAAACTTAAAGTTAACACTATTAAAGAAACTTCATTGTTTTGAATCTTACACATTACATCCCATTTTTAGTCATACACTTAAATCCATTAATAACTAATGTGTTTTAACTATAAGCACATAATGTAGTTATAACTAGCACTGGTAAGTACGAGTCAATCCAACAAGGACTATGATTACTAGTTCTAACCACCTTTTTAGTAGATAACATAAATAAATAAGTAATTGATTAAAAAAACTAAGCTTCTAATCTAAATAATAAATAAGAGTTAATCATTTAAGGATAAAATAGGGGTAAACATTCAATAGAAAAATAAGAATTAGATGCAAAATCCACTAGAAGTTTATATATTTGACTTTACAATTCTAGTTTTTCTATAATAATAAGAATATATAATCTAGATTATTCTCTCTCTTAAGGAACAAAAACCCTATTCCTAAATCAAATTAGTTGAAATATCTTTCTAATTGGTTGAAATCTCTTTCTAACCAAAACAACATAAGAATGCATATAAATTATCATGTTTAAGAAATTCTTGTGGTTCTCTCTCTAGTAAATCATGTTTAACCCTCTTTACCCATATTTTGATCTAACCATACATTTCATTTCTCTAATCTCAATTGTATGAATCAAATTATCAAATCTTCAACTTTTTATTTATTCAATTTAATCAATTATAAAATAATAATAAATATCAAGAAAACTATAATATTTTATTTAAAAAATCAATTCAAAACATAATTCTAAGGTTAATTACATATAAATCTATATCTCAATTTAATTCAAAGAAAAACAAAGAAAATTCACAAATAATAATAAAAAAGAGAGATAAGAATGAGCTTATGGTTCTTAAATCTTGGTCCTTGTTTATTGATCTTGTTGGAATCTTACTTTCCTCCAAGATTGCTTCTCCTTGATGTTCTCTTGAGTCTCTTTAGCCTTAGGATTGACTTTTTCTCCTTCTATATGTCTCTCCCTTTTTCCCTTCTCTTTTTCCTTCCTTTGTTTTATATAACCTGAAGTTTTATGTCAAAAACACAGACCAAACACAATCCTATGTTAGTCTTACGTTGCTTTACATGCCTCTTGGCTTTTTTTAAATAAAAATCACCATTAATATGTGTATAATATAGCCTCGTATTATCCCATACTACTTTGGCCAAAAATAGGAAAAGAACACAATGAAACAAAGTTGAACACGAGTTAAACATAAAGTTTATTTGCCCTTTTACTAATCCCTTATTCTATAATATAAAATCAACACACCCACATGTTGGTCCCCTGTTCCATAATACAACTCCAATATACCCTATATTAATGCCCTTTTCTAATTCTTTCCTCTAAAATTGTCCTAATATCTTTCCAAATCAACTCAAACTTGTCAATTCATTTATTCTTCATTGGAGAGCTAAAATCCTTGTAAACAAAATATAAACCAAATTAAATGCCAAAGCTTATACAAATCACTAGAAAAAAGCTAAATGTTCTTTAAATCATTATAAAAAATGATATAATTATCACTTATCAATAACAAAACTTGAATGCTTCTTTGCCACACTATTAGAGCTTTTAGACAACCAACGAATACGATTTGGGGAATCATTACAAGATGTTAACTTATCTTGTAACCAATGGGGAAACTCATTGTAATGATCTTTCACCTTTTCCCATCAACTTCTTTTACTGCTTATCTCTTTTAAATTGTGATAATTCCTAAAAGAAATTATATAGGCTAATCAAATAATAAATTAATCTTGAGATGGATAAATGATGTATTTGTATTTTACCTAACATACTTCTCAACTTCTTTATCATTTGAATTAAATAAAATGTATCGATAAGCTTACAATAATATATTTAAATATAAATTGACCACTTTGCCTTTCCCCTTTCCTTTCTCACAAATAAGATGCCTAACTTTTAAAAAAATGAAGATGATACTTCAATAAGATTTGCATTGACATTGTCTTCTATATATCTACTATATCTTTTTTCTCACCTCATTATGTATATAAACACAGCAAAATTTTATACACTCTTTAGCTAAATATCCTTCTGCTATATGCCCCTTTGGTTGGCTTTTATTGTGAACAAATCTTTTCTACCTACCCAAATACCTCTCAACAAAGTACATAGAGTGACAATCCACCAATCCATCAACTTTCATTTGTTTTGGTAATTGAGGAAAATGGACTATGATGTTAAAGAAATAAGTAAGAAAGGTTACTTCAAGTTGAATAGTACTTCCATAATTTCCTTTTCAAAATGCTCAAGACCCCTTGGCTTAATAACTTTACTACATACCCTTTGAAAAAAGCACCCAGCCAACTCAAAACAATTATAACTATTTTTGGTAGTGTTTTCCTCAAAACAAATTAGAGTAAGTGTTGCATAATAATGTTGAGCATCATAACTTTTGTATCCTAATATTTTTATCTTACTAACATCAATACATTGTTCAATATTTGAATTAAACCCTTCGATAGTTTCACATCCTTCAAAATTGAATAAAGGATTTCTTTCTCTTTTGAGGTTATATAAAAGCAAGCTCAATCTAGCGATATATGAGAGTAATATACCTTGGTAGGCTATTTAATCCTCATTTTACTCAAATCGAACTATGTATTAAGATCATCTTTTGACTTGTCCAGATTCTCAACAAGTGCCAAAAATATTGTCAGATACATTTTTTTGATATGCATTATATCATTATTATACAAGTGCCCGTTATGCTTTTAGTAAGGTAATTCAAAAAAATGTAGACCTTTTCCTTCAAGCACTAATATTTAATATATGATGCCTAAGGCCAAGGGTACACTTAAAAATATATAGTCAAAGGTGAAAGAAAGTTTAGAAAAACTTTGACAAATAAAATATAACTCTTTTTTTTCCTTCCTTTACTATCCTAAATAACTTTTTAGCATTAATGTTTAGACCATTACTAACTCCATCACAACTATTGGTACCTTCATCTGTATCTCTAAAGGTTTTATGTAGTGATCTAACTATGTTTTCGTGTATGGACTTTCCATCAAATTCATTATTATCGTCCACATACATACTTGCATTAATTGATCCCTCCCCATTAAATTATGAACCATTATTTCTTGAAGAAAATACATTAGTGATTAAATGATTGTGCACAATATTTCTTATATAATACTAATATTTACAACAGTTTTTGAATAGACAAGAAATTTCATTCCTAATATCCATCTTTAAAAAAATTTAAGAAAATAGTCAACTACACTCATATATTCATCAATATATCAGAGAAATGTCATCCAATGCCTATCACCCTTTTCCATGGATGACTGACCATTCATCCAAAAATCATTAAAAAAGTTTACTTTATATTATACTTCCCTAAATGTAGAAAATGATATAATACACTACTAATAATCTTAACTTGAATTTGAGGTGTTACATCAAATTTTGATAAGACAATTTAATCTTATTAGTAAAACAACAAAGAAATGTATACAATATGTTAAATAATATATAATTTTAATTTTCAGTTAATGGTCTACTCATACAAAAAGATTCAACATAATTTTAGAAAATTAGAAACCATTCTGTGAAGTAACACTAGTATAAATACTTGAAGTGTTACTTTGAACAATGAAACTATGACCAAACTACATATATAAGTGTCAAAGAAACCAAATTAATACAAATTCAAAATTTGGATAATCTCATGATGATTTACAATGCCTAAATACATAGTTGGAAAATATCATTATAACATAATAGGCCAATTAGAACTGCTGGTAAATTGTCCAAGAGAAGTATTTATGAAGTTTCCCAATAATAGTAAAATTGTCAATTTTGATTTTTTCTTCAATTAGATGTAAATCTAATTACTTCAATAGAAGTTCTACAATTTGGCAAAAAAACATGGGCAGCGAACTAATATGTTATTGCTATTATGAAAGGAAATGTTTTTACTTAGGAACTTATAATAGAAACATAGCCAAAGTAACTTATATGGTCTTATAATTTTTTTAAATAATATGATAGCTAATTAAGATATTTGATAATTTAATTAAGACTTGTTACTTTTTTATTATTGATTCTATTTATATTATTTCATTATTGGCAAAGAAAAAGAAACATAGCATTGGCATATAATTTGTGAGACCATGAAGTATTTGTTTAGCACTATTTTTTATATCAAGTTTTCTTTTAGATATAAATATTAAAATGTTTAAAGTTTTGTAGAAGATAAAAGGTAGTAGGAAAACATTTTGCTATTTTACTTTGAAATAAATTAAATGTAAGAACAAAGGTCTTACCATCATCTTGCTTACATTTAGAATTACATCCCAATTATTAGAGCAAGAGTCATAATTCAAATTTCTCTAGGATTATAATATATAGTTTATGTGTTTTCAAGTTATGAATTGGATATGTTTTCTTTCATTTTGTAGGTTATAAGAGCAAAATGGTCCCTTCATGCAAAAGAGGAGAAACATTTGAGAGGAAATACATATAGGATCTTGCTTTAGGGGATAAAAAAAAGCCGCAAGGAAAAGGATTAAAAAGTAAGAAGCAATTCCTAATCAAATATTCAAAATCTAAGATGTCATAGAGACCACTGTGTGTGCTTAGTTGTAGCTTTAAATGTACTTTTCTCCAGTAAAGTTCTTTTTAACTTGTACTTCTTTATATGAATTTCCTTATCAGTTGATTTTAATTTGATATTTTCACTTTTCTTTCATAATAGTAGTCATCTGACCAAAATGGTATTCACATGTTTTAACAATGAGCATAGTTTGTATATCATATCATTTGATATAATATATATACCTAAAACATATTATTAATGCCAATTTGTAAGGTATACCAATAGTTTTTTTCACCTAAATTTGAATAAAATGATTGTAAAAAAACTTGAGAAGATAAGAATTATATGCTTTCATTGGTGTCTTAGAATACTTTATGAAAGAGAGCTTATATATATATGTGTTTGGTTCTATTGCTTTTGAAAATATGAATACATGTTTGAAATTGAAGTTTCATATGTGGTTACAAAATTCTAAGTTGCTTTAACTTGGCTATATATCTTCTAGACAAGAATCAAGACATGAATTTTTATAAATTGAAAGAAATTATAGTGACAAGCATTTATATGGAACATATGATGCCTCCATTCATGTCAATGGTACTAGATTAATCAATGCTTAACTATCAAAATGCAAAATTAAGAAGAAAGCAAAAGACTTAGAAAAGAGTACAAAATTTAATCTTTTTTTAACATAATCACCTTGGAAAGATGTATACTTGAACTAAATTTGAAATGAGATACCCTTTCAATCATATATTCCTTCTTTTTGACATTAATTAATGCCAAATAAAAAGAAACAATCATTAGCAACTCATAAACAACAAATTCTATGAAAGTTATTATCTTGAAATTTAAACCATAGTCACAAAACTAAAGAAACAACAAAACCAAAAGCCAAAGATGATAATGGCGAAAGCTTTTGAATTGGAAGTATGAGCAATAGTACGCACCAAAACCTATTGTATTATTTACCCTTAGGGAGACTCTAACTTAAAATAGATGACCTACAAACAAAGTCATATATTAAAATTGAGAGATGTATAAAAAGAGTAAGAGGTTTCATTAATGTACTTGACGCCAAACACATACCAAATTAATTAAAAAAAGCACAAAGTTATCTAGGTAATATTTAAAATTTTTAATTACTTATTCGATTTAACTGTTTATTATATTAAAAGATGATAATATTGAAGAACTCTACCTTAATTAATGAAAGATGATAATAAAAAAAACAAAAAGTTATCTAGGTAAATATTTAAATATTTTAATTACTTATTCCATTTTAACGGTTTATTATAATAAAAGATGATAATATTGAAGAACTCTACCTTAATTAATATTCAAATAAAAATTTTATCATTTAAATCTTATAATAATTATATATTTTATATGTATTTACTTCATTTAATTTTTATTATATTTTAAGAAATTATATTTTATTTTAGAATAAATTTATATTTATTTTATTTAAAAATGAGTTAAATATTTTTATTTTATTTTATTTTATTTTACATACTAAGATATAAATTAATATCATTTTATCACATTTGTATTTTACATAATTATTGAAAATTTTATAATATATGAACAATCAGTTGGATTTAAATTTCAAATTTTTACATAACTATTGGCCCATTTTATAGGTCAAGTTGGGTGTGTATTTATGAATTAAAAATTTTTTGAGCTAGACTTTAATTACATTCGATGTAATCCAACTTATATACATTTCTAATATCAATTAAACATGATAAAAATATATAATTAAATTCGTTGGACCCTTGTGATTTGATATTTTGTCAATATACCTCTGTCTTTTAAAATCTGTCAATAACCCTTGTAATTTTGTTTTTATAACACTTGTCTTCCTTGCCATTAACTTATGTTAAAAATCTTAACTAAAAAACCCTAAAACAACATCATTTTTGTTACGTGACATTACACATGACACTTACAACACCATTTTAGAGTTTGCATTTAGGGTTTTTAACAAAAGTTATTGGCAGAAGGATGGGGGTTACAAAATCAAAATTATAAGGAGGTTATTAGTACTTTATTAAAATTCTGAAAGTGCATTAATAAAATATTAGACCGCAAAGGTATCCAGTGAATTCAACCGAAAAATATATAACTCCATTTAAACTATACCAAAGATACTATAAGAGAGAGTTCACTATATGGTACAAAATATATAACTATATTATAAAAATACCATAATAAAATACAAAAAATATGACTATATTATAAAAATACTAATTCAAACTATTAATAAATACCACTTTATTATAAAAAAATTGCATGCTATTATACTATACAAAAATATCACTTAACATTAAGTTATCCATGTCAATTAAACTTATGCAAAAGATTATATAACTTTAGACAAATTATACCTTAGATGTTATAAAAAAAGTATCACAACTGCAGCCAAAAAATATAACTACATTATTAAAAAAGTACAACTACATTAAAAAAATGCTTAAATACTACATTGTGCAAAAACCATCACTTCATAATACAATAAATACCATTTAATAATAAGTTATTCGTATTAAGTAAACACCAGTAATAAGTTATATAACTCTACACAAGTAATACTCGGGCTAGGGCTCAGGCCATTTTGCCATTCCTAAGCATATATGACATCCAAATCAGGTTTTATATGCATAAAATAAGTTTAATCATATCAAGAAAATTGATCGATAAAGATAACAAAATATATTAAACCTTTTATGTTAGGAATACGAAAAGGTCCTCAAACATCATAACGGATTAAAATCAAAAGTAGTATATGACATAGAATTGATATTATTAAAAGGTAAAGCATGATGATTGGCTAACTAATAAGAAAAATAATTAACATTTTCTTGTTCCAAAAATCCTAACAAACCACTAAACATTAGAGGATTCGAATGCTTAAAAGAAACAAGACCAAGATGAAAGTGCCAAATTTCAAATGAAAAAAAGAGACCAAAATTGGATTGCCTCGAGGTTAAATGAAGTGATGTAAGCTCACAAATTATCCTTCTTATGTAATATTATAAAGATTTATCCCATATTTAGATCCTAAACATGAAAATTATAAGTTGAAAAATGAATATTAAGACAAAAATCACATAGTTGACCAACAGAGATCAAATTAAATGACAACTTTGGAACTAAGAATGTACTTGGTAATATGAGGTTAAATGTAGACACATTACCAATATGGTTAACAAACACAGGAGAATTATCAATAGTGTGTATAATAGGTGCATGGAAAATTGATTATTTATTTTTTAAAAAATATAAAAGTCATATAATTACAACATATAGAATCAAGATACCAAGAATTAGTGCCGGAGTGTGGAGGCGCCTAGGGTGGGCGATTCCACCTTTTGAGTGCAAAAGATACCAAGAATTAGTACATTATGTGACAAAGTTTTAGAATTACCAAATTAAGAAGAAAAAATGCATATATGAAGGTGTCGATGTCAATTTGATCAATAAGACCAGTAAGTTCGGACTTAGAAGGCTTAGTGGAATATGCAGTAGTCACTTTGGTGAAAGAGGTAGAGTTACACCTTTGTTGACCATATTTTCCTTCAGGATCTCTTTTTAATGTCCTAATCAGACATTCAAGTAACCAATGTTTGATTTTTTTTAATAATTGAAATTGTCCTCCTTAGATATGAGGAACATATAGCTAAGGTAGTGTTAAAGGAACAATGAGATTTCAATGTAGCTCACTTATCTTATTAGATATAACCTCAAATATAACTGTCTCATTTAGGAAAATGGGTCGCAATGTAGAAAGGATCCATAAACGAATTCGCGGTCAAAATAAAAGGACATAAAAAGCTTTAAAACATTAATTTAATCATATTATTGAGGATATAAAACATCTTTTCTATTGCATCATTTTGGATCAGAGGCAATAGGTTAATCCTAAATAACTTACAACTGTAAAAGAAAATCATATACAAATCTCCTATTTAGGTTATGCAATTGCCCTAGTAATTGAAACTAATAAAAACATCAAATATGAAATAATGTTAGGCAAATATATCACAATCTTCTTTTGCAGTTTTAAAACAACTGAAGTGTTACTTGATCGTCGACTCATATGTGTTGCAGAACCATACGAGAATGTAATAATTTTATAATCTAATTACTCTTTGAATATTTTAGGATTTTCTCTTTATTTCTCTGTAGATTCAACAAAATCACCTATAACGTAACATTATAGCTTGCAATATCATTAAAAAAAATGGACATTTTTAAGCCCATAACACATAGGTACCTATATTAAATGAAATAGTGATAAGTTTGACAATGTTGTGTTTATTTATAATAGTGTAAATATCCAAATTTTGTAAAACAAATACAAATTCATCCAAATTAGGAAAAGGTGAGCAGTCGAGGAAGGTGAGAAAGTGTAGAAAAGGTATGACAGGTGTAAGATAAGACGTGTGCATCATAAAACAGGTGCAATGTAGTGTAGGGCATATACAAGAAAAGACAAGTGCAACTATAGGACGATGATTGCAAAAACAAAAACGTAAGTGTAACTATGATACCACAAGAGAAGAATAAGTAATATAAAGAAGTTTATATGTTGTTTTTATGTATAATATATTTAAAAGGCTATACAAATAAGGAAATAATCCAATGATTATTTACAATTTGTTGCCTAAATATTATGCATACTATTGTACCAATATTATATTTTAAGTTGACTAATAATATATATGAACAAATTTTAAAAGGAGCTTATTATAGTAAAAGATCTTACCATGTATCACAATTTAAAGAGAGATATTTGCTTTAAGATTACGAACATATCCTGAATCATGACTACTTCTTGTATTAAGTCTCATCCATCAGCGAAAAATTTTACATAAAAATATCCTAAAGAAGCAGTCACCCTCATTAATAGCTGAAAAATCAAATCAATTATGAATTTCTTGCAAAGAAGTTAAGTAGAATATAAACACAATTTTAATTTTAATTCTAATTTACATGAAGATAAAGTTATTCATTTCATATAGATGATTCGTGTTAAAAGACTATATTATTATAGATAATGGGCAATCCTTTGTCAAATAAGGAATCTAATGCACTTTCACGTTAAGGTAACTAGAAAGATAAGCTTAATCACTCAAATTCATTAACAACATCTAAGATGAAGTGAAAGAACAAATAATATTGGAATCCAACATAAACTTCTTACTGGAATCAATTAGAAATATGACATAAGCATATTTGTACTTAAGTTAAGATGGTACTATAACCAACAAAATACAAAAATAATTACATAGATTAGTAAATGTCAATAAGATTATGACAATAAGCAGACATAGAAATACCCAACTTTATTTCGTAGTAAGTGTAAATACCTTAACTAATTGCAAACTATATTGATTGTGAGGATCAAATGTTCCTAAATGCAATATTAGCATGTGAATCAACTGATTTAGACCTAACATCCATAATCTACATAAAAGGTTACATGTTAGTATATACATGCAAAATCAAAATTAATATCACTATGAAAATGAATTCCACGCCTTAAGTTTTAATAAAACAATCTCTACTAATAAAGATTAAACCTCCATAACAAGGCGAAGGGGCATTTCCTAGTATAATAAAGATGAGAATTTAATAATCCAAATATCCAATTTGCAAGAAATCATTGATTAGGGGAGAGATGGATCAGTTACAATTCAGTGCAAATTTTTAGCAACAATATATTTTCAATAGATGTGGGAATATTAATTTCAAGTAACAAAAGCTCAATAACCTTTAAATGAAGTCAATTTTTAGAAAATAAAGTAACACAACACATAGCTATTAGAAATTAGTCCTTTAAGTGTAAAAGGAATTTAAGAAATTTAATAATTTAGCAAATGGCCTTTTGGAAATTTTGATGAGAATTTTTTGCAACTGATTGATGGATATCAATTATGTAAGAAGTTTTTGTCGGTTCTGTCTCTACCTTTTGGGTTTTCTTAATAAATTCAATCAAGAAAGTGAGAATTAAAGGTTGGGAAAGAGATAGATCAGGTAAGGAGTTTACATTTATGAATCATTTTTGCATCATTGAGCAATGAAGAAAGGTGGTTATTTCAAAACTTTATTTTTGTAATGTAATAGAATTATAACTACGATTGTACAAATGTGAGTTACATAAATTTCAAGATCCGAATATATTTTTGAAATTTACTTACAGGTGGTGTCAAAGCCTCGCTATAAGAAAGTCACGTTTCCTTGATTGTAGAATTCTTATGATTTAGAGAACCTTATAAGCCCTAATTTGAAAATTTTTTAGGAAAACCCTAAATTTCATTTCTCGTATGTTTATGAATTGTATACAAAACCTTAGGATTTTATGATTATGAATGTTGAGTTAATGTCTGTATGTACGAAATACAAAAATTAAGAATAAGTGATATGACTAAGATCCCAACGTTGGTTATCAGCGCTAGGCACCAACCATTAGGAATAGATTGTTACGTTTTGTTTTTGATTTTTTAATTTCAAATATTATGTTCATAGTTTAGTTACTCATAATTTGATGCTAATGAAATATAATATTATTAATAAATTAAATCTCGTTGCTATGTAATTTTTTTGGAAATCGGTCAAGGTAGTTTGTTTATTTTATAGTTAATAAGTATGAATGTAGGTAATGCATATACACAATTAGTTATGTTTAGATATCTACAGATAGTAAATATTTATAGTTGGTTTTTGTGACTACCTAATTATGTATAAATTAGTATTTTTAGTATTATGTGGTATGTTAATAAATTGTCCAAATGTGAACATTAATATAAAATTTATGAAGTTTTTCCTGAATACATGTAGCATGTTATAGGATGACTAAAAGCATTAATATTAAGTTTAAATTTTCTATAGCACCTATTGCATTGCACCTGGATCTCTTATTTGATATAATGTTTAAAGTATAGCATTAACATTAAGTTTAAATTTTCTATGGCACCTATTGCATTGCATCTGGATCTCTTATTTGATATAATGTTTAAAGTATTGAGCTTTTGTGAATGGATTGAACAAATCCAACTTTACCTTGTGGTTTTGGACTTGGATTTGGCACTCAGGATTAGGAAACCAAATAATTTAAACGTTTTGACACTAATAAGGAGAAAATCCATTTTAACAATAGGGAAAGGTCAAACATATTAAGTTTAATGTATATGTAGATGATAATTGCTAGTAATATTAAGTCTACTATTCCCAAAATTGAAAGTGTTAAGGAATTACTTAGGTTTGTAGAGGAGCGCTCTCAGACTATTGACAAGTCTCTTGCTAGGAATCTTATGGGCATATTAAACAACATGAAATTTGATGGATCACATGTTATGTATGAAAATATCATTGAGATAACAAATATTACAACAAGTCTTAAGTCTTTGGTAATGGAAGCAAATGAGAATTTCCTTATGTAGTTCATCTTGAACTCATTACCATCTGAGTATAGACACTTCCAAATGAACTATAATACAATGAAGGACAAGCAAAATATGCATCAGTCACACAGTTTGTTGGTTCAAGAAGAGACTAGACTCAAGAACTAAGGAATCCATTATATTAATTATGTTAAAAATCAAAGAGCTGGTAAGAAAGGTGGAAAAGAAGCATGAGAAGAAAGTGAAGGGACCCCTAAGAGTTAGTGGGAATCATCTCAAATCCATAAGTAATAACATGATGAATGTTGATGCCATTTTTGTAAGAAGGTTGGGAGTTTCCAAAAGGAATGTCCCAAACATAAGGTATGGTTTGAGAAGAAAGGTAAGCCTAGTACTTACGTATATTATGAAACAACCTTGCTAAAGTTCCTTTTAATACTCGGTGGATTAATTATGGTTGTACTATTCATGTTTTTAATACCTTTCAGGGGTTCTTATGACCCAAATTATAAGATTAAATGAAAGATTTGTCTTTATGGGAAATGAATGAAAGTTCTAGTATAAGTTGTTAAGACTTATCACTTAATCCCAGACATTAAATATCATTTGGACTTATATGAAACTTTGTACGTGCCTAATGTATCCAAGAAGTTAGTTTCTTTATCCAAGCTTGATAGATCTAAATACTCATTTAAATTTAGTAGTGGTAGTTTCAGTTTAAACAAATGTAACCACATAATTGGTAGTGGTACAATGTGTGATGGTTTATATAAATTAAAGCTTGATGTTGTTTATGTTAAAATTGTTTCGACTTTGAATCCCAATATTGGCACCAGAAGTAGTTTGATTAATGATAGATCTACTTATTTACAACATAGACATTTGGGACAAATTTCCAAGTAATGATTTGAAAGATTAGTAAAGAATGAAATACTTCATGAATTGGATTTTTCTAATCTTAACATTTTTGTGGATTGTATTAAAGGCAAATGAACAAAACATATAACAAAGAAAGGAGTCATAAGAAGCAATCAACTTCTTGAAATAATTCACACTAATGTGTATGGACCATATGATGTGCCTAATTTTAATAAAGAAAAATATTTTATCCCCTTTATAGATGAATATTCACGTTATGAATATGTTTATTTTCTACATGATAAATCTCATGCCATTTATACCTTAGAGGTTTATATTAATAAGATTAAAAGGCAATTAGATAGAAAAGTGAAGATAATCAAGTTTGATAGAGGTAATGAATATTATGATAAGTATGATGAAAGTGGTCAAAATCTTGGTCCTTTAGATAAATTCCTTGAAAGACATGTATTTGCATGTAATACACAATGTTAGGTGCACCACAACAAAATAATGTGGCAAAAAGGCATAACAGAACTTTGTTAGATATAGTTAGGAGTATGATGTGCAATTCATCTTCACCCACTTCCTTGTGGACGTACGCTCTAAAAAAATGTTGTGTACTTATTAAATAGGGTTTCTAGTAAGGCAGGTCCAAATACTCCTTTTGAACTATGGACTAGAAGGAAACCTAGTTTAAGGCAGCTATATATTTGGAGTTACTAAGTAGAAATTAGGCATTATAATCCATATAAAAAGAAAATGGATACAAAAACAATCAATGGTTATTTCATTAGCTATTTAGCGAAGTCTAATTTATATTTTATTATCTTAATCATATTACAAGAATTGTAGTAACTGGGAATTTTAGGTTCACTGAATATGGTTAGACTAACAAGGGTCAAACACCACATAAAGTGGATATTCAAGAAATGGGAGTGCAAGTCCTTACAGCTATGCAAGTCATTGTGGTTTGTAAACCTAATGAAGTTTTTGTTTCACAAATTATTAAATCGCCTTATAATTATAAAGAATAATAAATTAATGCTTTTTGTTATGGTTTTTTTTATTATATGATGATTCACTTCATGTTCAATTTCTAATGACTATGTGGTATATCTACATGAGTCTGAAAATAACTTGGGAATTAAGTATGATCTAGTGACTTTTTCAAAAGTTGTAAATAATGAAAATTATGATAGGTGGTTAGATTCCATGAAAGATGAGTTCAAATTCATGGAACACAATGGTCTTTGATACCTTGTCGAATTGCGAGAAGTTTACAAGAGAATTGGTTATAAATGGATATTTAATACCTAAAAGTTACTCTCTTGGTAACCTAAAACATTACATAGTTAGACTAGTTGCTAAAGAATTTACTTAAAAACATGGCATTAATTAAAAGGAGATGTTCTCATTAGTCTCTAAGAAGGATTCACTCATAAGCATTAGGGCTTTGTTTGTTGAGCACCGTTTCTGAAATCCAACTCTTTTTCTGATACCATAATATATTGGACCCTGTTTTCGGAGCCCAACGTTCGGAGTCATCATAAGACGTGAGCATGCATATTACCTTTAAGGGTTATTTTCATGAACCCGTGTTAGCCATATCCCACAAGAGTGATGTGTCCACACCAGTCAAATACCAAAATCACAAATTGACTTCTTCAAAAAAATTAATCGTAGCTCTAAATCTCTAGTTTAATTTGAAGCAAGAATCACCTCAATCGGAGCTCTATCGTTTGAGATATAAGTAAAATACCAAAGAATGTTTAGTAAATAACCAATTCATGCTCTTCTAATCAATTTCCTTATTTTCTCACCATAAATATTTTTCATACCAAACCCAAAAGCCACCAATTTTTATAAAGAGGTAGTAAAATGTCTTAGGAATCTATTGCTTTAAGAATCACTTCATTCGGAGGTTGGATGACGAAGTTATGGCCAAAAGAATCCAACATGTTTATGTCCTTAATCATTTTGTACCTGTCTTGACGTAATTGCCATACCTTTTGCTACAGATGTCGGACTGATGTCATTTTTAGACTGTTTAAAAGAGGACTTCGAGATCTACAACTTTAATAAAGAACTCAAAGCGAGTTTCTGCCTCTAAAATAGTCAAAATCATGATTTACTGTAGTTGTTTCGTGAATGTCTGTTTAACAGACATAGAATGGCCTGGAAGCCATTTTTCACCCGAGAAGGTCCATTAAATGGACCTAAAGTCCATTAAACGGACATAGGCGATGTTGAGGGTTATTTTTGACCTAAGAAGATCCGTTAAATGGACCTAAAGTTCACTAAACAGACATGGGGGTTTCCCAAACCCCTCCAAAGCCCCTCCAATGCTTCCTACATCCATTCTAACATCATATTCACTCATAATCTTTCCAATTTCAATTCTTCTAATGCAATAACACTCCTAAAACATTCAATTACCAATTTGAGTGCATCAATCTCCCAAAATTCAACTCAAACGACTCATCACAAACATAAGTTCTCATCATTCACCATAGCTATCATGTTCATACTTCTTATGCAACGTCATCACTTATAATGCTCATATCTCTTAACTCCCATACCCAAAATTTACAAACTTTATAGCGTTGGAAAACTAAGAGGATAAGCTACAACTTTCCTGAAGAAAACTTGGTCTATTTCAACCTAGATCAATACAGTTTTCCTCCTGAATTCAGATCACAATTCTTACCCTTATGAAAAACTTTAAAATACCATATAAAGATTTGGAGAATCATGGGCAAAACATAATGCATATGTATTTCATTAACATCTAAACCAATAAGAGTTTTACAACGCTTTAGCAGGCATTTTGAGCCACTTACATCATAATCCAAAAATACAAACTTTACAAAAAAAACTAGAATCGCTCTAAATGCAACTAAAGCATTGTTTTACAAAAGCTAACTTAAAATATAAAATAAGCCAATTTTCGGAGTAATGCCTTTATGCTCAATCACTCGATCTCGTACTCCTCATCTAAAAACGGGACGGAATAGGAGGGGGTGAGCTTAAATCTTATGGGTAACAGTTTTATAAACAGTAATAAGCAAAAACCATTTGAAACTTTCATAATCATAGCAAAACCTCATTGAAATCCATAAAACATTCATTTCTCAAAATTGTAAACTTGTCAAGCAAAATCACAACTAACACAAGTCAAATCATCATCAAACTTGTTAACACATGTAAACACATAAACACATCATAATGGTTTGGGTGAATCCATAAACATGGCGAACTACACAATTCCATATAATAGTCTTGTGTAGTTGTAAACTTGAGAGAGTCCATGAAGGAGCTCCGTGCCACTAGGGGGCAGACGGGAGAAGCCTTTACTTGGTCAACGTGCATGTGACATTTCTTGGATGGACTACACCAAACCCACATAACAAGTAATTCATGAACTAAAAACAATTTGCCCAATAGGCATATTTTTGAAAGCTTGTCTTTCATGAGCATAAACTATTCATATGCAATTCTATCATCATTTCACAATTCCACAATCAAAATTATATGCCAAACAACATAACCTTTTTCTCAAATCATGTGAAGGCAACATATACCACAATTATGAGGCATTTGGTAATCATTCTCATAACAACTCAAAAATTCATTTACCAAATTCACATACAAAAAGCATGTAGCACATTCTCAAACATTTAAAGAACAATAAATGCACTTTTATAAGGTAGTTGGCAAATCAATTAATTTCATTTATTTGAAGAACAGTTATGGCTTATTAACTCAATTATAAAAAATTCACCCACTTTAATTTCCTTGCCTTAAAACCTTGGTCAAAAAGCCTCTACTCTTGCTTCTTTTGCCTCTCTTGATTTTCTTCAATATTGACAAAAACCCCAAATCAAAAGGAATTCAAATTGGACAACCCAAAGAAATATTTTCATAAAATTGACCCTCGAATACCTAAACTCATACATTTCCTAAGCTCTTTGAACCAAAACCCTTTCAAAAATCTGAATATCAAAACACAAACTTACCTTAAATCTCCACCAATGAATGGATTTCTTGGCTCTAATGGAAGCTCTAATCTTCCTCTTCCTTTTTCCCTTCTTGCTCAACCCCAAAATCCCTCTTGATGGTTAAGAAAAGTTGAAACCTAGCTTAGCCCTCTTTCTCCCCTTTTTTCAAAGCCTTAAGACTTTCCCACTTAAGTGATCTTCCTAAAATACCCCTCATGTAACTTACCACCTTAACACTTTAATTCCCTTAATTTATGTCGCCTAATCTCATTCACATTAATATGTTGATTAACTCCAACATACATTAATCTAGCAAGACCCCAAAATAAATCTAATCATGCTTATTTATTAAGAAAAAAATTTGGTGGTCAACACCAAGACAAAATGACTTTCACATATCCTTTCGACTCCTTTGCGTATCAAAGAATGCCATTTGGACAATGTAGCACACCTGCCACATTCCAAAGGCGTATGGTAAGTATCTTCTCTGATAATGTGGATGACTGTATTGAAGTTTTTATGGACAACTTTACAGTTTATAGTGAGTCTTTTGATACTTGCTTGATTAACCTTGAAAAAATTTTAAAACGGTGCATTGAAAATAACTCGATTTTGAATTATGAAAAATGCCATTTTATGGTTGATCAAGGGATCATCTTAGGCCATATAGTGCCTTTTAAGGGAATTGAGGCTAAGATAGAAATCATTAAATCTCTTCCTTACATCGTAAGTGTACAAGAAGTTCATTCTCTTCTTGGACATGCAAGTTTCTATCGACGCTTTATCAAAGACTTTTCGAAGACCACTCAACCCTTATGCAAGTTACTTCAAAAAGATGTGGAGTTCAAGTTTGATGAAGTATGTAAGAAAGCATTCGATGAATTAAAAGAGAAGCTAATCTTTGCTGCAATAATCTGGCCCCTAGATTGGACTCTCCCATTTGAGAAAATGTACGATGCAAGCAACTATGCGTTCACTGTTCTGGGGCCAAGGATGAATAAAGCACTGCATATGATTTGATGCTTCGATGATGCTAAACGAAACATAGAAAAACTATTCAACAACAAAAAAAATTATTGGCAATTGTTTTTGGCCTAGAGAAGTTCCATTCATATCTATTGGGCTCACATGTCATAGTTTATTCAGATCATGCTGTGTTGAAGTATTTGTTGTCCAAAAAGGAAACAAAGCCACATCTTATTCATTGAATTCTACCACTGCAAGAATTTGATTTGAAGATACGGGACAAAAAGGGAACTGAAAATTTGGTTGTAGATCACCTAACTCGTATCCTTCTAAACACAACTTCAAACAACCTAAAAGATGAATTTCTAGAAGAACAATTATTCGCCACACAATAGGTAACACCGTGTTATGCTGACATAGTTAATTTTTTGATTACCAAGTCTTTACCTAGTACTTTATCACGAGCTAAAAAAAATAAAATCAAAAGAGAGGCTAAATATTATGCATAGGATGAGCCATATCTGTGGAAATATTGTTCATATTAGATTATTAGGCAATGTGTACCTAATGATGAGATCATTTCTATATTAAAATTTTGCCATTCTTTTGCTTGTGGTGGACACTTTGGTCTTATAAGGATAGCCCATAAGGTGCTTGAGTGTTGTTTGTTTTGTCCTAACCTATTTTATATGTTTATATATTTTGCAAGTCTTGTGATCGATGTCAAAGAATAGGTGGTTTAGGACCAAAAGACCAAATGTTGCTCACAAATATCCTGGTATGTGAAATTTATGATGTATGGGGAATTGATTTTATAGGCCCTTTTCTTCATCTTTCAGTAAGACATATATTCTCGTTGCTGTGGATTATGCTTCAAAATGGGTTCAAGCTAAGGAAACTCATACTGATAATGCTAAAGTTGTTGTTGATTTTGTAAATCTCATATTTTTGTTAGGTTTGGAGTGCCTAGAGAAATAATCAGTGACCACGGGACTCAATTTTGTAATTGAATTATTGAGGTTTTACTGAAGAAATATAGTGTTACACATCGAACTTCAACAGCATACCATCCTCAGACAAGTGGACAAGCCGAAGTTTCTAATAGGGAAATCAAATCAATTTTGGAGAAAGTGGTTAATCCTAACATGAAGGATTGGAGATTGCATTTAGACAATGCACTATGGGCATACAGGACAGCATATAAAACTCCTATTGGTATTCGAAAACCTTGTCATTTACCTGTAGAATTGGAACATAAGGCTTACTGGGCTGTCAAACAATGCAATTTAGATTTAACTGAGGTTGGAATTAATTGAAAATTACAATTGCAAGAGTTGGAAGAGATACGTAATGAAGCTTATGAGAG
>JAOSBK010000001.1:18160886-18179522 GCA_027568895.1 Erythroxylum shatona | reverse complement strand
TCCATCCATAACAAAAGTTAGGTTGATCAGTCCAAACATTGTTATAGGAATGAGAATATGAATTATAAAAGAAATTATTTCCGTCCATATCGATTTTTTTAAAAATGAAATAAAAAATGAAAAGAACACAAAATAAAAAAAAGAAATCACTGACGAAAAAATATATACAAAAGGCAACGGTGCCAAAATTTGACCACGCGTCGTTACGCTAGTCAAAATTAAAATAACTAGACTACTACTGTAGTAGTGGCGAGTCTAGGTCGATCCCACAGAGAGTGTGTAAAGTTTATGGATTGAAATTAACTGGTGTTTACACTTAACGGGGGAGGGGGTTTGGATTTTTCAAAACAGAAAATAAAATAAAACTAACTAATAAAAACAAATTAAAGAAAACATGCAAAAAATAATAAAAGTGGGGAATTCGTTAGGGACCCGGTTCTTTGGTTCAATCTCGGCCTACACCCTGACTAAACATATTTTATTAATTTGTTGTTCTCTATCCTCTCCTAGCAACTATTAATTGTGGGTTAAAAATTAACCCGAGTTTTCCCTTAGTTTTTGTTTAATCAAGATACGATCATTAATTAAACCTAACTACTAAACAACCTAGGATGCGATCTCTAGATTTAATTAGGTAGTAGCATTACGGGTTAGGAAAACCGATTAATCAAGGCAACAACCACATACGATGCATCATTTAACCTAGGTCAAGTTATTCCTAATGATTACGAATCATTAGCCGCTACACATATATTTCAACATAACAATTACGGATTATATTGAAATTCTAGCAATGGGTTTGAAATTAACTATTCAATGAACGCATCAAAATTATCAATTCACAATACCCTATGGGTTCATACATAAATAACCGAACAATAACAAAAATCCAATTATCAGTACACAATACCCAAATCAATTAAAATGGGATAACACAATCAATTCCTAATGAAAGAAAGAAACAACAAAATAATAATAAAAATTACTTAATCTGAGTCATCGGCATCGATGTCACCTCCGAACCGATGTTGGGACGTCTAGCTCCTCATGGGTCTTTCCTAGAAAAATACTTCAACCCCTGTTCCAATCTCTAGCCAAAAACTCCTTGACTTCTCCTCAATATCGCAAGCTCCTCTCAATTTTACTATTCATTGATTTGATGAATAAGCATGAGTTTTTAGTTCTAAGCCCTCTCTTCACTGCCTACTCTTCACTGTGCCTGTAGCTTCACTATTCTGCTCATTATTCCCTTGATGGGACAAATAAGAAAGAGGGGTTTCTTCTTAACTCCACTGCTCACGCTTCTCGTATTTGCACGTCTCCAGTGCCTTAACTTACTCCCGCAACCAGCCAAGATGCCGCCCAGCTAAGCCAATGCCAGCGCCAGCTCTCCTCTCTGCTACACCGTCCCCTCTTGATTCTCCTCCTATGGCTTCTCTGTTGTGGCCTTTTATTTCCTCTCCACTCTAGCTCTTTTTTGCGTTTTTTAATAAAACGTTACGTTTCATGCCCCTGCGCCAGCTCCTTTTAGTGTGTGTTTTTAATAAAACACACAACACCTGCCTATGCGCTGGGACGCAGCGTGTTGTGCCTCTGCTATAGTTTTTCCCACTGTACATTAATTAGACAATTTAAGTTGCTACTCCTTAAGAACCTTATGCGTTGTTCCACATTTTTGCTTCTCCTCTACTATTGCGTATTGCCCAAAATGACGCACGCTCCTCTGCTGTGTGCCTCTATTGCTCCTGGGACGCAACATTTCACACTGTCATTTTGCAATCTTCTTTTCTTTTTTTTTTCAGCAAGCACTTTTAATTCTCCTATTTTGATTTTTCTTGTCTTTCTTTTTTTTCTTCTTGTTCCATGAAGACAAGCAAAAATAAATCTTCAGAAAGTGACCCAAATGTAATGCTTCTAATACACTCTAGTTTTTTTGCTCCCAAATTGTACCTAAAATCATATATGAATTAAAATGAGTATCTTAAGCATTTTTCATGTTAATAATTGCTAAGTGTAAATGTTTAAATATATCAACAATTAAACACATATCAAACACCCTCAAATTTCGTCTTGAAAGCCAAACAAATATGAAACCTAGTTTCTTTTCTTCTTTCTTTTCTCCTCTTCTCCACCGAACTCTCTTCTTTCTCTTTCTATTTTTTTGTTTCTTCTCTCTCTCAATTTCGTTCTTGCTTCATCCTTAAAAGCAAGCTCACACTTCTTATTTCAATTTTGCCATTAATGATTGAGAAATGTCCAATTTGCCTTCCTTTGATGCCTTATAACCTTAATGTTTAAGTGTTCTTCCCAAAATGCCCTTATATATATATATATATACTCTTACAAGACTACTTTATTTCAATTGAACCATATGATAAAATCCTACAATCATTTACATACTACTAGCTCCAAAATAATCCATCAAAACGTCATAATTATAGTGTTTCCATATTTACCCTTCTTTTGTCTTTATAATTAATACCTTATACTTCTAACTCCTTAACTAATAATCATGTAAAAATTGAAGGAATTTGATAATACTTCCTTCCAGAAAAATATTCCTCATTGTCTTAAATTTCTAATAACACCAAAATCATTCAATTTGGTTGGAAATCTGAAAGTTATACCTCAAACATTTCCAAACTGTTCTTATACTAAAATAGTATTCTATGCTCAACTTCCATCAAAAAATTGAAATTCTTAGAGACTGAATTAGAACTCAATTTTATCAGACAAAAATGTATCCATATCTCTCTAATTTAATCCAAATAAAGAATCATCACATTTGGATAACTAGAGAAAAAGTTATCTCTAAAACACCGAAGCTTACTCAGTGAACATGTTTCAACTACATTTTTCAGCTTTTAACTTCCAACATTTCACATATAATAGTTCTAACTTCTAAGAAATGTTTGGGGTCCAACATTGTTGGCTCATTATGATTTGGAATTGCACTAAATAGATGTAAAAAAAATGTTGAATGAGGATTTAGAGGAAGAATCTATATAGACCAACCACTGGGTTCATAAAGGCCGGAAAGGAATACATAGTGTATAAACTAAGAAGTCAAAATATGGGCTTAGAAAAGCTTTCCAGCAATGGTGTATTAAGTTCAATGATAATATTGTTTCCTTTGGATTTAAAGAAAATACCCTTAACTAGTGTATGTAAGATGTGAGTTCTATATAGTTTTAGATTAAGCCATATATGCAAATTTTGCTTACAAAAGTAATAAATGCATACATTTGAAAGTTAACAACAATCAAGGAACCATTAGCCAAAATTTTTGATACATAATCTTGACTAATCATTGGGTTAATAAGCCAATGCGTCCATTGACAGGTAGACATTTGGTAAGCACATGACAATAATCAGTTATTAAGAATCTCTCTCTTCCTGAATAATTATCTTCTTATCCTACTAACATCTTTATTGTGTAAACAAGCAATTATATTTTTCTAAGTATGACTTGATCCAAATGCTTATTAGGCTCTAATTCTAGCTTTATGAGTTGTGGAATTTCATAATCTAAGTTACGTAGAAAAAGAAAAAAATTAAAACTTTATGCATTCTTTTTATAGTCACAAAATTCAAAGACTATCTCCACTATGCTTATTGTATAACTCACCTCATTTATAAAAGATGTGTCAAAAGCAAAGTACATTATGCTCAAAAACTAATGTAAAGAGTGTAATTTAAACTTCAAAGTTTTCATCAAAATTCAACTTGAATTATAATGTTTCAGAGCGTTTAAGTTCACCTTGATGTTTTCAAAATATTCAAAATAGATCCTTAATAGATAAAAAATTAAACAGACTTAAACTTTCGTCAATTAAATGTCATAACACCATGGCATGTCACTTTTATATTTTTTAAAAATATAAATGGACTCTGTTGTCACGTATAGTCTACATTATATCATATGAACTTCATCAATATATTAAAAAATAAATTATATCTTTATTAAAAATTAAATAAAATTAAAAAGTTTTAATTTATTATTTTAAATTTGTTAATGGTGTTCATTATATCACTAGCCTATATATGATAATAGAGTCCATCAATAGATTTTTTAAAATATAAAAGGTTTCATTTCAGTGATGATTGATGTAAGTTTAACTCAATTAAAATTTTCATCTATCGAAAGTCAATTTTAAACATTTTGAAAATATTATGGTTGAACATGAATGCTCTGAAATATTACAATTTAAGTTATATTATGATGAAAAAATTTATGTTAAAATTACAATTTTAGCCCAAAAACCAACTCTAAGATATGGAAAGGAATACATATATAGTGTACAAACTGAAGAACTCAATATATGGGCTTAGAAAAGCTTTCCAACAATGATATCTTAAGTTCAATGATAATATTGTTTCCTTGGATTTAAAAAAAAAAACCTTAACTAGTGTATATCTTAAGGTTAATGAGAGTAATTTTTTTTTTGGTCTTCTATGTTGATAAGATCTTACTTGTAGCTAATGATCGTAGTTTATTAAGTGAGACTAAGAAATTTCTCTCTAGTCATTTTGAAATGAACGAATGGGTGAGACAACATATATGATAAGAATAGAAATATTCTATGATACATCACAAGTAGTGTTGAATTTGTCTCAAAAGGCCTATATTAATAAAGTATTTGAGATATTTAGGATGGATAAATGCTCAACATCACCCATTTCAATTCAAAAAGGGGACAAGTTTAACCTCATGCAACATCTAAAAAGTGATTTAAAATATAAGCAAATGGAATCAATTTCATATGTATTTTTGGTTGGGACCCTAATTTATGCTCACTTTTGGGAGATCTGATAACCTTGAGTTATTTGGATACACATATTTAGAATTTGCCAACTTTTGCTACATTTATTTGTTAGCTGGAAGAGTCATCTCTTAGAAGAGTGCAAAGGAATCTATAATTGCCGCATGCACTATAGAGACTGAATTTTGGCATACTTTGAGATCATGATTTAGGCTAAATGACTGTGGAATCTTATTTTAAGGCTTAAGATTATCAACAATATAGTTAAGGCACTAAAATTTTACTGTGATAATTATGCATTAGTTTTCTTCTCCAATAACGATAAGTATTCCAAAGCTGTTAAACACATAGAACAGAAATAGTTATCACTAAGGAGGAGGTTTCAATCTTAGAGTTTCAATAGAGAATATTAGCACTGATCTTATATTAGCTGATCCTTTAATAAAAGTGTTATTACCCAAATATTTTCTAGTCATGTAAAAAAACATGGGCATTATATGCACTAATGATTTTTAAATAGTTTTATTGTATTGGCTCTTATTATGTATTTGAAACCTTTACGCATGAATGAATGTATTATTTTAAATTTTCTATTTTCTTCTTTAAGTATTTAAATACAGTATATGTTGTTGAAAACAGAATTCAATGGGTCCTTAAAAGGGGCATTAACGTTAAATCCTTTTATGTACTTCTTATATATAATCATGATTAAGGAGAAGCACTAGTGTAGTGGTACATAGAATAGAGCATATTGAATTAATAATGTTTGACTACCATGACCTTTATCAGTTTTATATTTAATTATGATTACTGATAATACCAATATATGATTAATAATGACTATTGTATACTATGATTATTTAAATTATTGATTAAATAAATTGCATGAAGTCACATGATTCAAGTGGGAGAATGTTATAGATTAGCCCCTTTTAGGTGACTCATGAGTTAAAGGGCAATTAGAAATTTTAATAATTTATTAAATAGCCTTTTGGTAATTGTGATGGGAAGTTTTTATAGTTGAGTGGTGGATAACAGTTATATAAGAAGTTCTTTTGTGTTCTAATCTTTGTCTTTTGGGTTTTCTCAATATATTTTATCAAGTTATAAGAAAGTGAGAGGTAAAGGTTAGGAAAGAGACAGATTGGATAAAATCTATGAATTAGAGAAAAGTGGGTATTCTAAAACTCTGTCTTTATATTACAATAAAATTATGAATATGAATGTACATATGTGAGTTCTATAAATTTTTAGATTCAGCCATATATGCAAAATTTGCTTACGCAATAAATGCAATTTGAAAGCTAACAACAAACAAAGAACTGTCAGCCAAAAATTGTGATACATAATTTTGACTAGTCATTGGGTTAATAAGCCAATGCATCCATTGACAAACAGTAATCAGTTATTAAGAATCTCTCTCTTCTTAAATAGTTATCTCCTTATCCTAGTAACATCTTTACTATGTAAATAAGCAATTATATTTTTCTAAGTATGACTTGATCCTTATGCTTATTAGGCTCTAATTCTACCTTTATGAGTTGTGGAATTTCATAATCTAAGTTATGTAGAAAAAGAAAATTTAAAACTTCATGTATTCTTTTCACAGTCACAAAATTCAAAGACTATCTCCACTATGCTTATTGCATAACTCACCTCATTTATAAACGATGTGTCAAAAGCAAAGTACGTTATGCCCAAAAACTAAGGTAAAGAGTGTAATTTAAACTTCAACATACTTAAACTTTCATCAATTAAATATCGTATCATTACGACATGTTACTTTTTATATTTTAAAAAAAATATTAATGGACTCTGTTGTCACGTATAGTCCACATTATATCATATGAGCTCCATCAATATATTTTTAAAAATAAATTATATATTTATTAAAAATGAAATAAAAATAAAAAAGTTATAATTTATTTTTTAAATTTGTTAATGGGGTTCATTGTATCACTAGCCTATATATGATAACAGAGTCCTTAATAAACTTTTTAAAATATAAAAATTTTCATGTCAATTATAACTGATGTAAGTTTAACTTCATTAAAATTTTCATTTATTGAAAATCAATTTTAAACGTTTTGAAAATGTTATGGTTAAACTTGAATGATGCATTTTGTTACAATCTAAGTTACATTATGATGAAAACTTTGATGTTGAAATTACAATTTTAGCCCAAAAACGAATTGTATTACTGAGCTTTCATATAACATCCGTACTTAGAGTGTTCCTTTCCCATTCCACACCTGAAACTTTTTCTACATATTTAGTGCTTTATTTCCCTTTCATACCACTAATATTAAATAATCCATAACACATTAAATTTAAAATAATCATCATTACTAGAAGATGCATAATTACCATCAATTTGCAGGGGAGACACTTTTCTTTAAACCATCCTCAAAACCATGTGCCACAGAACAGTTTGCAAGGTGTAATTTTCCATCTCCACAAACATTTCCAGTATACGAGTTGAAATCCTCAAACTTGAAAAGCTTCTATCAGAATTCACCAATTCCCTGTTACATCCATCAATACAGGTGAGGTTAAAATTACAACTTTGTTCTTTCTAAAGCAGAATTAAGTATTATTCCCACCATAGTTTAACAATTTCAAAGTCAAAGCCAAGTTACTAAAACACCTTAAAAACCTACACAAGTGTCTTAATGTGTGCAGAAACAGATAAACATATAAACAGAAAAAAAAAAAAAAAAAAACTTAGACGCTCAACATATAACAGTGGCAGGACTTGGTCATCTAAAACTTTTGTTCTTTTTTTTCTCTATTATTTGATTTATTTCTCACTAGTATTTCTCTTTAATTGCTTGATTTCTCGCCTCTGATCTAGTTTGTTTCTCACTATAGAACTATTAAATTACTCTTTTAACCACAATATTAATCACAGCTACTTTTTTGTTCTTACATAGCAGTGGTGACCATTGCCGTTCCTATCATTGATCCTCGGAGAAAGTGATTGGTTATGGCCAAAACTCATTATTGCAAACACTTTCAACGGCGTATATCGCCTTCATGTTTCCCGATCAATGAGGAGGTGGTCATGACAAGAGGTTCCATTTTGCTTAATGGCTTGTCAAGGAGGCCATGATTCATGTTAAATGGCCCGTTGCCTAAGATTCCTGAAATCTTTTTTTTTTCCTTAAATAGAATGTTGATAGACAGAAGTCTCTCTATTATTGTACTTTTCACCATTTTTCTTCACTAGGCTCAATCTCTCAACATGCCATTCGCTCATCAATTATTTTGGCTTTCCAAATGGACAATCCACATTCAACAAACAATGATGTTGCCTGCCAAACTCGACCATCACCGAGTTGCAGATGCAAATTGACTAAATGACAAAATCAGTTGGACTTTCAATGGACTAATAAGCATCCCTTCTCCCTCTATATAATATATGCATGCTTCATTCTGCTCCGAAACTGCATTCAAGTGAATGCAAATCCAGCTGGGAGAGATTTCCCCATTTGTAAGTTGAGTGTCTAATGGAAGCTGAGGATAAACTGCATGGAAGCTTTGAAGTACACTTGACCGAACGAAGTATTGTTAGATCTGTTGATACCCTGTCCACACCTCACATACTCACTCTATCAAACCTCGACTTGCTCTGCGGCCGTTTTCCTATCACATACTTTTATGTATACCATAATCCAGAAAATGTTGCTGTTCCATCCATCTTGAGCTCTCTAAAGAGCTCACTTGCAAAAACTCTGTGTTACTATTATCCATTCGCGGGTCGTATTGTTCAAAATCCAAGTAGCAATGAGCCGGAGATCATCTGTGATAATACTGGTGCCTTGGTTGTACAAGGCCATGCGAACATTTCCTTGAGGGAACTGGACTTCTATAATCTGAACGAGACCTTGCAAGATAAACTAATCTCTCTCAATCCGGATTTTCCTTTTCAAGTCCAGATAACAAATTACACTTGTGGAGGGATCTCAGTAACATTCACCTTTGATCATGCTCTTGGGGATGCAAGTTCTTTTGGTAAATTCCTGGTTTCATGGTCTGAGATTGCTCAAAACAAGCCGATATCTTGCATGCCAGATCACAGGAGGAGCTTCCACCCACGTAACCCTCCTACTTATCACCCTTCTTTGGATCAGATTTTCGTCAAGTGTACTATAGAAGAGATAATAAACATACCAACAACCAAAATCCTGCTGAAACGACTGTACCATATTGATATCTCAAACATCAACAGGTTGCAAAGGCGTGCTTCTACCAATGGTTGCAAAAGAACTAAAATTGAAGCTTTTTCAGCCTATTTATGGAAGATTATGGCCAATGTCATCAATGAAAAGCATGAAAAGTGCAAGATGGGATGGTTAGTCGACGGACGAGGAAGATTATATGCATCTCAGAGTTCTATGTCAAATTACATAGGAAACGTGTTGTCTATAGCTACGGCAGAGGGAGGTGTTGCAGAGTTGAAACAATGTTCTATGCCAGATGTTGCCAGCAAAGTTCATGACGCCATTTCCAAGGTCACCAATGAGTCACATTTCTTGGACTTGATTGATTGGATAGAATGTCACAGGCCTGGTTTGATGATGTCAAACGCTGTGCTTGGTCGAGGAGGTCCAACGCTGGTTCTGTCATCGGGGAGAAGGTTTCCAGTTGCTGAATTGGATTTCGGATTTGGAAGTCCTGTGCTAGGGACGGTATATTCGACTATACAGAAACTAGGGGTTGCATACATGAACCAAAGGCCAAGTGCTAGGAATGATGGCTCATGGACCGTCTCTGCTATTTTGTGGCCAGAACTAGCCACCGCCTTGGAATCTGACTCAATTTTTGAGCCTATGTCGGTCACACATCTTCAGCTCTAGTTTTCTAAATATTCAGTCGTAAGTCTATAAAGCTCAGGACACCACCCTACCTCAGTCTACATTGTATATTACTATCACCAATATCAAATAGTATCATTTGCAGTTAAGGATTTCACAAGAGCTCAGAAGTGTCATTTGCATACCATCACCATGCATATTGAAAACCTATTCCAATTATCAGAAACCAAAACACTTTAGTGGGATTTGATACACGTAAAAAATTGTAAAGGACAATTTTAACTCTAAGGGAATGTCATTACTCGAGAGTAATACCCACTGTATCAAACAGAAGAAAATAAGACCTTGTAAGAGTCGAGACTTGTAAGAGTAAGGGCTTCTAAACCCTGAAAACCCAAGTCTCAAGATATTCGATTTTTAATAAGAGCAGCATATTTTATTGACTGAGCAGCATCTCCTGTAGTCAGCATGAATGCTAATATTAGCTCCAACAGTATATACATCACAGCAGAAAGAGATAATAAGAAGTATGCAATGGAGGGAGAGAGAGCAAGGATTAGATAGAAGAAATGAAAGCTAAAATAAGGTTAGTGCAAACTCAATTATCAACTAAAACAATCAAGGCAACCCATTAATTAGAAGATAAGTTCCGTAGATTTCAAAAAACAAGAGCTCTGAAACCCACGGGTCAAGTATAAAAAGTTAGAATCACATACAATCTCATATCATAAATTTCTTTGAAATATTCTAGCACCGATAAATTCCAAGACAATACAAGCAATATCAAATTAAGAACTAAAGACTTGCCTGAATTCCAAATCATAATTGACTTGTGGACACCTATCGATCAAAGGGATGCAGGTAATTTCACCCACAGTACCCCTGTTATAGACATATTATCACACACTTTAAAAGCTTACTCTAGTTTTCCTTCCTTGCAAAGCGCATTTGTAAACACATTGCAAGTGACGGTATCCGGAAGAATTTCGTTCTCTGCCATCTTCAGATTTCCAAGTCGTAACGCAACAAGTACACAAGGCTCTCAGGAAGGGTCATAATGTACGCACTCTTTCTTTTATATTTTTACAAAGTAATTATTTTCGTGATTTAAACACGTAACCTTATAGTCATAAAGGAGTAACTTTATCAATTACTGCAAGGCTCACCTTCAAATTTCCTATTTTGCAGTATCCATCTCTGATAAAAGTATGGGAGTTTTTATTTGGATGTATGCTTTGGGAGGACATTCCTTGCAAGATACTACCGATTGCATCAATCCTGCCTAGTTTACAACAATATACACTAATAACTACAATGTAGCAGGTCACATTTGGGAACAAATCCTTGTTAGTTCATATCTTGCAGTCAATCGATTGGTCTTAGTTTAATAACAAAATAATTTAAAGGTATTATTTATCTTGCACATATTTAGATGTATATGATAAAGTCCATGAGATAATTATACATTGTAAATGAAATTATGATGAAATTAAAATTATGAGATTTATATTTATGTATTATTCCTAAATTGTTTCTAGTCATTGCTCTATTAAGACTGAACATTATTAGAACGTAAAAAGATTAGCACATATTTTGTTTTTCTTTATAAAGGAAGTGGTTAATTTCATAGGCTAGAGTATGGAGATATTTAAACAAACAATAAGTGAATGTTAGAGATCAATTTCACTAAACTGATATAATATAATAAATTCATTTGAAACATTACTTGTATGTCTATGAAAATTCTCGTTGTGATAATTGTATAAGTGATCATTTGACTTAAGGCTTTCAAAGTTATCTTGTATAGGGACTATTATATTTGGATACTATTTATGACCTATTATGATCATAGGTTATTCATTCGGTAGTCATTGGATGTAGTCTGAAATATATTGAGATAACTGAGTGATTAAGATATGATTCGTCACCTCAAGTAATCAGGGAGAATGTTCTGTTGTTCTCGATTAGTATTGATTCAAAAAATCCTTGACCAAGATGAAATGACGTTTTCTAATTAATTTACAAATATCATTAATTGAATCGATAACTAATGATAAAGAATTAATATGATTGAACTCAAAATAAAGTGGACATCAATTTATGTTCTATTTTTAATTGAAACATTATATGATAAAATGATTAAATTATACCCAAAAATTATGCACAAAAAGATTAGTCAAAATTACTTTGACATTTTTAAATATTTAGGTGTTTATGATGCGTTGTTAGTCGCCAATTTTAATCTATGATTATAAATTGTTTAATTAGAGAATTAAAGATAAATTAAATGAAGTTTTAATTTATCTAACTCTAATTTTTAATTCTAATTATAATTACATAATCATTGTCAACATATTTGAGAACCTAATAGGTCTCACATAAAGAATATGTTGAAAAAAGCAAAAATATTTTAATCAAATTGGACTTAATTGTAAAGTTTGAAAAACTTTATGATTAAATATGGGATATTTAAGAGATAAGGATTACTTTAACATACTAAATCTTATTTTGTATAATTAGTATTTAATTAGATTATTTGTACATAACCTAGTAATCTCTAAATTTAAAGTCTACTAATTTTAATTTTTTATCTTAAAAAAAGTTATGGCACTTAAACACTAACTCCATTTTTTGTTCCCACTTTAGATACACATTTGAGTCCATCTTTCCGAAAAAGGTATGAATCTTCTTATATATATATATATGTAACGGGGCCTAAGCCCAAGGAAGAATTACATGTGTGTTACACGAGGGAGAGCAACTCTAATTGAGTCAGCTAACAGTAAAGGCTAAATTCCACCCACGACCTCGTGAAACCATTGTACTCCTAGTGGCAAGCTGTAGCTGTGATTAACTAACCAATCCGCATAACGATTACCCTCGCGATATATATGGTGCACCCGCACCTCCCAGTTTCGAAAAAGGAGTTCACGGATGACGGAGACTATAGTATTTACCATCTGATGATGCTCACTAGAAATGAAAGAAACCACCAAGGCTGAATCTATAGACATATCCACTCCAGAATAATCATGTAACCATGCAAGGTGCAAGCCGTGATAAACTGCCCATAATTCCGCCTACCACGACGTGCAGAACCCTAAGTTAGCACCAAAGCTCACCAACTAGCGACCACTAGCATCTATGATCAGTCCCCCAGTGGTAGCCGGGCTTGGGTTATCTTTAGAAGATCCATCAGCGTTCAAACTGACACATCCCTCTCGGAGTTTCTGCCAACTAACGTCTATTACTCGTGGCCTTTGAGGTACGTTGTGAGGAGAGACAATGCAACGCAAATTTTGGGCCATAATCACCTCCTGAATGTAGGAATAATTTTCTTTTATGTGATGGACTGTAGCTGAGTAGAGATGGAAGCATCGTTCATTTCGCCATTCCCACAATTTCCATAGCACAATTCTAAAAATTAAAGGCCAAGAGCTATCGCTTTGGATCTCATAATCATTTGCTAGATTACTCTCAAACCAAGTTGTAAAATCACTACAATAAAAAGAGTGATGTCGTCTGACCTCAACAAGTATATTCCATACTCTACGCGCATGCCAACAGTCTCTGAATACATGGGTTAAGGTTTCTTTATGGAGTATTCGTGAGGAAGAGCTGAAATCGCCGACTATTAGTCATTATTCGGGATTTTGCTACCAATCATAGGTGAGTTTGAATATAGAGAGGACCCTTCCAATCCCAAATCAAAGTCCAGGTCCTTGTCCTTAGCGACCACAGCGGCTGTTGAAGTAGACGATAGGCTGAACGAGTAGAAAAGCAACCACTAGGCTCCAATGACCAATATAGTCGATCTGCCTCCTGGGAGGTATGAGGCGGTAAAGTCACAGCAATGAATAAAATCATATCTTGAGGTAGATACCTACTGAGCTCATCCCAGGACCAGCCCCCCCATAGGTCGACATAATCACAAACTTTCTTCTCTAACTATTCCGCAGGGACCACAGTAATAACATGAGAGAGTAAATTTCTAGATACCCCATGTACCCAATTATCGTACCAAAATCGTACCTGTTGTCCATTACCCACCGACCAAATAACACCTGCTTCTAACTTAGAAAAGTTAGCACAGATACTACGCCACAGCGAGGATGAATTTGGTCTAGCTACCAACTCCGTGCGGACTCCTTATCCAAGTTATATTTGGCACGAAGAACCTGGTTACAAAGCTTTCCAGGTTCCTTAAATAGTGACCAGCCAAGCTTCATGTGGATAGCGGTATTCATAGCCTCCAAGTTCTTTAACCCTAATCCTCCGGAGCATCTAGGACAACATACCTGATTCCAAGATACTAGGTGCATGCGATGCCTTTCACTAGTTATACCCCATAGAAACTGCTTATAGTAACGATCAATCTCTGAAAGCAGTCCTTTAGGAATTTTAGCAGTTTGCATTGTGTATAGGGGAAGTGCACCTAATACCGATTGGCATAAAGTCATTCTTCCATCCATAGATAATCCTTCGGCTTTCCAACATGAGAGACGTTCTTGAACTTTTTGCAAAATATGGGCATATGTAGCTTTAGTGACCCTCTTATGAAGTAAAAGGAACCCCCAAATACCTACCAAGATCCATCGTTTGAGAAAAACCTGATAATCGAGAGATATTACCGCAGACAGTGGGATGAACATTGGGAGAAAAATACACTTTCATTTTGTTCTTACTAATTCGTTGCCCAGACGAAGCACAAAAAAGTTACATGCAATCCAGGATTTCCCGCATTTGTCCCTCTGAGGCTTTAGAAAATAATATCATATCATCTGCGAAACAGAGGTGAGAGATTAAAGGACCTGTCTTGCCTACCCGAAACGTTCTCCATCGACTAGCTCCGACCTGTGCCTCAATCAGTTGTGATAATCGTTCCAAGCATAAGACAAAGAGATAAGGTGACAGGGGTCATCTTGTCGAATACCCCGACTATGTTGGAAGTCCGGAGATGGCTGTCCATTCCATAAGATCCTCATCTGAGCTGTTTGAACACAACTTATGATTAAATGAACCATTGATAAGGGGAAACCGGCATCTCGAAGCGTATCCTGAATAAACCTCCAACTCAGTCGGTCATAGGCCTTTTCCAGATCGACTTTAATAGCCATAAAACCCCGCTTGCTTCGCAATTTGCGCATGGAGTGCACGATTTCTTGGGCCACCACAATGTTGTCTGAAATTCGCCTTCCAGGGACAAAGCTACTTTGAAATAGACTAATGAGTGTTGGGAGGCTGTCTTTCAGCTGCTGAACAATCATCTTCATGACTAGCTTGTAGGTCACGTTACGTAAACTGATAGGTCAGAATTGGGAGACTTGTTCCGGGCTGTCAACTTTCAGGACTAAAGTGATAAAGGTAGCATTAATACCTTTAATAAGTTCAGGGTCCTTGAATACCCTCCTCGCCAGGGAGAAGACGCTGGCTTTTAGCAAAGTCCATTGAGATTGGTAGAAGTACGCATGGAAATCGTCAGGTCCTAATGCTTTGTGCGCACCCATTTGGAAGAGAGCCCGGGTAACTTCATCTTCCGACACCTCCTTGCACATAGAATTCCAAGTGTCAAGCGGAATATGTGGGGAACAACCTCTGATGAGAAAGGGAGGTCGATGCACCACCTCTTCTGAAAATAAGATATGATAAAACGTCATAACGTGCCTTCATATCTCAGTATCCTCCACTATCCATCTACCATTAGAATCCCACAAGGCCTCAATCCAATTTCGCTTCCGTCTGACCATAGTGGCAGTATGTAAAAACCTAGTATTTCGGTCTCCCATGTATATCTAGTCCATTCTCGATTTTTGGAACCAATGTAACTATTCTTGGCGCGTAAGAAGACGATATTCCGCCTAGAGCTTCCCCTCAAGAGCAACTAAAAATTTGTTGTATCAAGCCATAAGGGCACGTTGGATACTGCCAAGTCGTGTTAGTAGTCTAGTCTTCCGTCGAAAAATATTGCCAAAAACTTCTCTATTCCATTCCTTAAGTGATTCTTGCCAGCATAACAACATGTTTGGCAAGAATTCGTTATTATCCCAAGAGTTCAAAAGCAGCTGAGGGTAGTCAGGGTAAGTAGTCCAAGCAAGTTCAAATCGAAGCGGCTTCGCTACAGCTGGTTAGCTCCGATGAGGTTCAATACAGACAAGAATGGGATGATGATCTGATCGAGTGCGAGGTAAATGACGGACGGTTGTGGATGGAAAAGTTCATATTCACTCTAGATTACCAAATGCCCGATCTAATCGTTCAAACACCCGACCATAACTTCTACTGTCATGATCTTGCCAGGTATATTTTGGTCCACTGAAACCTAGATCCACCAATTTGCAGGCAGACACCCGTTGTTGGAATCGTGCACAAATACGAAAATCAAAAAGCGCTCCTCCAAGTTTTTCCCCCGGCTCTAACATCTCATTAAAATCACCAGCAAGCATCCAAGGACCTGAGATCATCCCCGCTATGTCAAACAAATACTTAAGCAGTTCTGACTAAGTAACAGGATTCGGATGGTCATAAACAAGAGTACAATGCCACATTGAACCTTCCCGACGGGATATGTTAATATGTATGAACCCACTACCACTTTTGACTATTATAACCCTGTCCTGAGAATTTTTCCATAAAAACCAAAGGCCTCTGGAAAAACCTTGGGCCTCTACACGATGGATGTTAGAGAACCCCAACTGCTGAGTAACTTGTGTAGCATGAGAACTACTTATCATTGGTTCAGCAATAACCACAGCATCAACCTTATGAATTCGTATAAAGTCCTTTAACACCTCTCGAAACTCCATGGATGCGGCTCCTCGACAGTTCCAATATATAAACTTTACCATTGGAAAAGAGAGAGGGAAGGAGTCATACTAGGTCACCTAAGGGATACTATGCTCAACGGCCATAACGCCATCTTCTTCTGTTACAACCCTTAGATCTTCCTGATAAGCTTATGTTTTAGGGACAACGGACATATTCATTTCTCCATCTGTAACTGGACATAAACCGAGGCCTCGTCTCCCCAAATTGGCCAAATCAAGGGGTACAGAAGGTTGCCGAATGAGGTCTGACGATGGGAGAGGATGGGTCATATAGGGAGAGGGACGAGTGGTATTCGCCAAGTCCAGCATCTGCTCATTACGTTGCATGAGTTGCATGTAGGTATGAGTAGACGCGGGTGGGGTAGTAGCAGGCTGTGTTTGGATGTTATTATCAAGCTGCATGGGTTGCATGCAGGGGTCAAGATCTGAGGCCAGTTGTTTCGGAGACTTATTAATAATATCATAGGGAAGTGATGTGGTGAGCAAGTGATTAATTGGATCTGGTACTGTGTGCAGAGAAGTGGGCTTGTTACTACTTGCCACTGGGCCTGACTTATCCCTGCAACCAGTAGAGTTACTGTGGTGGAGTCCACCTTCCCCTCCACGTGAAGCTTGTCGGGGGTGAGGCGGAGGCAAGTTCTGTTCCCGAGAGGAGGTTGCACCGGCAGCACGTTGGTGTTGATTAGCCAGATCTATTTCATGTATCTGTAAAACACTAAATCTGGAACCCTAAGGTGCTTTCCCTTTCTCATTATAACCCATCATGTCGGTAGCCTCCACTAGCCCTTGGTGATCATTATCTCCGCCACCTCGAGAATTGGGCTTGCCTCTGGTGTTAGAAGCACGAAGACGTCTACGTTGGGGCTTCTGTACCAACATCCAAGCTCCATAGCTTTCCACTATCTCTGGTCGTATACCAAGGTCCTCCTGTGGCAAAGGTGCCACCACCAGTTCTGGAGCTTGTTCATCAATATTCCGTTGGGTGTTCATAGCCTGTTGTTCAGCAAGACAATTTTCTCTTCAGTGACCATATGTTTCACAGCCAAAACACACAAGGTGTAGCCCTTCATACTCAACTTTCCATATTCTGCGCTTCAAACGAAACTTAGAGATCAACGGCTTTCTCAGGTCTACCTCCACGCTAATTCTGGCATACCTAGTGTTGGGCCCCGAAATTTATTTATTTATTTATTCTTATTATTGATTTAATTTTTTTTATTATTTTTAGAGTTGAGTCTTTAAATTAGCAAGTATGAATGGGGTATTGAATGTAGAAATTAGAAATTAAATGAAGTGTTAGAATTAAATTAGCTTAAGGAGTTAGGTGGCTTAAAGGAGTAGAGCCATAAAAGAAAAAAAGGACAAAATTGGGAGAACAAGACTAAGGAGGGGCATAATTGGAAGAATAAGATAAAATTTTTGTTTTGAATTAGATGAAGAAGGAAAAGTGTCATAGGAACTAAAAAGAAAGAAGGAGAAACGTGAAAAAGAAGAAGGAAGGAAGAAAGAATCGTATGAAACATGGAAGGAAGAAGAAAGAAGAAGAAAAAAAGGGGAAATCAACTTGTTGGAGGTAATTTTTCATCTTTCTTATGCTAGGGTCAAAAAGGGGATTAAATAGAGTGTTGGGTCCCGATTCTTTTCTTACTATATAAGCATGTGTTCAGTTTATTTTTGAGCTTGAGAGTGATTAATAGCTTTTGGTTAGAATAATTTGAGGTTTCATTGCTTAGGTTAATGGAAATTAAATGGAGGTATTAAGATTAAATTAGAGTTTTATATGGTGTTAGTAAAAAGTAAAGGAATATGATGTGTAGGGATAATTTGGGAAGTTCACTTAAGAATAAAAGAGTATAAGGCTTCCAAGGAGGGGTAATTTACTCTTTTTAGATTCATTAAAACAAAAAAGAAGGAAACAAAAGCTTGGAGTGGTTTGTGTGAAGGAAGAGTAATGAAAATTTCAAGTAAAAAGGGTAGAGTGAGCTTTCGGTGGGGAAAAGAAGAGAAGAAGAAAAAGAGAGAAAAGTTAGGGTCTTGAGATTCTTAAAGATTTTGAAGAATTTGAAGTATCAACAAGAAATCAAGTGAGGCAAGAGGAGCAAGAGCAACAAGAGGAAAGACATCCCTAAGCAAGTTTATAAGCAAGGAACTCAAAGTGGGTACACATTTATAATAGAGTAAATAAGCCACTCATTGTTTTCTTCAAATCAAGGAAGCTTCATGATTTAAATT
>JAOSBK010000001.1:18146534-18160786 GCA_027568895.1 Erythroxylum shatona | reverse complement strand
AGAGCCGAAAGTGTTTTGGCCATAACTTCTTTATTTCTGAACCAAATTGAGTGTTTTTAGTGTCTTTAGAAACTTAAAACAATGAGGAATAAATGTTATGAAGAAGCTAGACTGAAATTCCAATTGTAAGTTCCCCAAATATGCTCTGTAATTTATGAGAAGTGAGTCCTCCATGTTATTTAAGACTTCCGAATGTTGGGCTTCGAAAATGGGGCCCAACACTTAGCTCGTGTACTGACCTCTGTATTCTCATCCATTCTCATGGTCTTGCCCAGTTTATTACCAATCCTAGTGAGTATTAGTCGGTTGTAATACTCCACTGGTAAAAGCGGTATCCGAACCCACACTGTAGCTTTGTCAATGGACGCAGCAAAAGGGTCAAAATTTGGTCTCCATTTCATCTCAGTGAGGATGTGATCAGCTACCATCCATGGGCCACCTTCCAGAACCACTCGATAGTCATCCATACTGTGAAATTTGGCTAAATAGAAATCATTTCCCATATCCGCCAATACCACATCACACTGGTGCTGGTGCTGCTTCTTTAAGGACGCTACAAGGAAATGATAGCCAATACGACGGCCCAAGATCTTAACTATCAGTGTATTAGCCCACACACGACAAATACATTGTTTATCTGAAACAGTTAAATGCACAGTGGGACACGCCGGGTCATCATCTTCTTCAACATCGGAATCCTCCTCCAAGATAGCCTCTAGATCCTCCTCCCCTCCCAGTGAGTTTAACCCAGCGGCAAAATCAGTAACGGAGTCTCTATACAACCCTTTCCTCTTAGAGTCATCGCATCTCTCCTGCTCCCCGATCCCTCCGTCATCAACGGTGAGGTACCGATCTAGTCGCTTGATCTTTTTACTGCTGCGAATGAGGTTGTTTACCTCTTCCGCAAAAGCCTCACCAAAATCGGCAGCCAAACTCCCCGCAATCGCCTTAGATCCATGTAGCCCTTCATATTAATGCTACCTATGTTTGTCTAATACAAGGCCCCTCTCATTCCCATATCTGATTCTACCCCCACCATTCCTACTTATTCTTCCTCTACTACAACCACCTCTAACCCTCTAAAGTTATCCACATCTTCAAAGGTGTTAAACTGGTGGTCGTCGTCGTCATCGAACTCATCATCTGTGTTTCTAGGTTTGGTTGTCCTCTCCCTTAGGTGGGCTTGTAACCTTAATGACATATCATCTATCTTCTCCCTCATGTCCTCCATCTCCTTAAACATCCTTTCAAACAACATTTGTATTGATTTCATCATTAAAGGATTGTTTCCCATCCTTCCATCTTTGAAAACTTCTATGTCTTTATTAGAAGAAGAAGAATTTCTAATATTAGATATGATGTAAAACTTGCAAGAAAACGTAATAAGAAAAAATTCTCTCCTCACATATTGTGCTCTCTAAATCACTCACAACTGACCTCTTAAGAAGCAATTTGATATAAGGAAAACAAGAAAAACAAAATTAAGAGTCAAAGAATATGAAACTTACAAGCTAGACTTTTGGAGACTCTAGGAACTTACCGATTTACCTTGAAAAATCATAATAAAATTAATTCAAGAATTAAGATTTTTCAAGCTCTTGTAATATGTTTGAATGTAAAGAATTAGTTTTTTGGAAAACATAATAAGAACCTTAACTTTTCCTATTTTAGCCTTATCCTTATTTTTAGAAACTAGGAATTGCAATCTTGAGTTCTAAACTTTCTATTTAGTTAAAACTATAATTGAGAATAGGAATTAAAAATTCAGGTGTGCAATTAGGCTAAACAAAGATTTAGATTAGTTTTAGACAATTTTGGTGTTAGTTTCTCCCTAACCACCAAAGTTTGAGTTTTCTAGTCTTTTTAACTTTTGGAATAGATAACACAAGGATAATAAATTAAGAAAAGACTCCAACCAAATTTGATTTTTGTTTGAACATTTTTCTTCTTATTATTTTTAACAAGAAAATCAAGAAACAAGATTCAAAGTGAGAATTGCAAGATTCAATTCAATCATTTGGCCGAATTCAAGGATTCAACAAGAAATCAAAAGATCAAGCCAGACTCAATTCTTTAAACACAAATAAATGGGAATCAATCAAGACAAAGATGGTCGACATTGTTTATATCCATCATAAAAATTTAAAGATTCTAGTAAAAAACAATAGTGAACGAACTCGAAACAAATTTAAGAAACATTTAAGAATCAAAGAAACCATATTCAAGAATCCAGGAAAGGATTCAAGAAACTCAAGAACTTACAAACACACTGAACATGACTTGAACGAAACGTATTCACCTGGACCGAAAATTGCTATGCCTCCTGTTCCCTTTTACATAACTTACAAACACACTAAACATGACTTGAACGGAACGTATTCATCTGTACCGAAAAAACGTTATGCCTCTGTTTCCTTAACATCCAATCCATTTATTTTTTAATAAATTGGTTGGATGTAAAAGGGAACAGGGGGCACAACAATTTTCAGTACAGGTGAATACGTTCCGACTTGAATAGAGGGTAAAGAAACAAGATAAGACAAATTTTGACAATGAAAGAAAGCTCTAATACCAAAAACTGATATGCTCTTTACCTCAAATCGAATAAAGTACAAATTATGGACTTAGGATCCAAGGATTGTTTTATAAAAACCAAGATTGAACTAACAACTTATGAAGGTGTTTCGGCCACACCAACATAATTAGAAAGGTATTAGGGATGAAAAAGAATGAGTTTCGATCTTGAGAAGCCCTTGCTTAAATGGAAGTCTTTAAAGAACACCATAAAGGATTTCTCTAAAGTAATGTAAAGAACACTCAATTTATTTATTAAATATGGAATCAATCAAATTTGATTACAAACAAGTTTTTTAAGTGTTTATATGCTAAAACTAATGTCTTAGGTCAAAAGCCTCAAGGTTGATTTTGTCCAAATACAAACTCATAATGAATAGCTTAAAAACGAGTTGTTTAGGCCCAAAATGAACTAAAGGGCTAAGTGGCCTTACTAAAGTTGGAATGCACTTAAAATGTCTAAAACATAATATAAGTCGGCCCAATTAGATTACACCATATAGCTTAAAGATGCTCAAAACAATCTAATTGTAACAAATAAATTGTTTCTTTGTATAACATAATTAACCTTCTTTAGCAAGTCCAACACATTGCTTCAAGCCATTGAATCATCATTATAAACTATGTCAATATGTCTGTTGCATATAGATCCACCATCAAATTCCTCTTGAACACGTATAGTCCACAACCGTGTCACTGGTCCTTTGAAATTCTCCAATGGAACTTTTGCCGTGTGTTTGTTGAGCTTGGTTAAGCGTTTCTCTCCTTATTATCCAAGCTCTCCAATGCATCGCATTCGTTTTGCTTTGTCCGAAGTCACTTGGAGTGCTATATCTCCGTCAAGTTGGCATCCTAAATTACTAAAACAAAAAGTAAAACTAAGAACCTCTATAATATTTAAAAAAGAATATTATAATTAACTAACGACTATAGCTTTATGCTCGTGTACTGGAGTTCAAGGACTTGCAAGTCAAGTGAGAAGAGATTTACTTGGATCTAGCCCATCACCTGATCACAAGTTTAGTGTGTTTTCAAATGAACTAACTGCTCAAGTTTGGTGCCCGTTTTACAAAATTAAAGTACACACTCACAGTCACGGCTTACATAACATCAAGTCATACCGTAGCCGTAAATTCCCTTTATCTCAAGTCATATCCTGGAAGCTTCTGGGAAATATCGCAAAAGAAGACTTCGACCTGTTCCCCGACAATTGTCGCTACATGTGATTAGTTTGTCCTCCTACGGTGTCGTGTAAGAGAAGAGTATGCCTGTCCATAGATCTAGGCAGAATATGTACTGGGCTCCACTACAGACAATTTAAGCGGTCTATAGTGAACCTCGTTTGCTATTTCTTAATCAATGAAGCTCTTTGTCTCTGTTTTTCCTTTCTTTTGTAATTTGTCTTCTATTATCAATAGAATCATACAATCTTTTCTTTCCATTTTAAAAAGGAAGCTTTCAGTTTTGAGAGAGTCAGATGGGATCATTAATACACAATTTTTTATATTTTAAAATAAAAGATTATTTATTACAATACATTTAAAGAAAATTATCAATATACATAATTTTTTTACATTTTAAAAAATATTATATTATAATTTTTTAGGCACAAAAAAGAATCACTGCCAGTTACTTCAAATCTTACTTCCACTTGCAATAAGCAATGCCAAAAAAATAAGCAATACCAAGGCATCAAACAACGTACAAAAGAGAGAAACGTTAGTATGTTCGCAAGGTTTGCAAAGCACATGGGTTTATTGCCAGGCACATGAATTCATAAAGCTTGATCGTTGTTTTGATGTAAACACATGGGTTTATGCACCAAAGGAAAACGTCCAACCTTCTAATTAACAAAGAACGATGAATGATAACCCAGGGCGTAGGTGAGTTAGTAAGGGGCTCTTTTAGTTTAAGTGAGGTCACGGGTTCAAACCGTCCTTATGAATGTAACCGCTTAAAATTTGAGGCCAGAGTTTTGCCTCCCACAAAGGACCTACCCGACTCAAACGGGGATTAGTCTGAATATGGACAGCTTAAAGGTGTCTTCCTATAATTAGAACCCTCCGAAGACACCTCGTGGGCAACAAAAACAAAAACAAAAGATCGATGAATGATGGCATGTCGTAAATTCTGTCTATATTGTCCTTTTGTTCTTTTATAATTAATTTGCAACTTCCATCCCTTCTCCCCATTAGATTATGAGTGAATACCAATCATTTTGTTTTCACAAACAATAAAAAATGCCATAACAAGCTACTTGTTTTCAGTTCAAGAGAAGACAAATAAGTGTAACTATTGAACTAATTGGCCAGTTACCTTAATCCTATCTTATTTTATAAACATCTATTCATTTATAAAAAATAAATAAATAAATACTCATAAAATGGACAGAAACAAAATGATAAAAATAAGTAACGTAATCATGAGCTAACTAAGCAGAATTTATATTCTTTCGCCTACATTAAAAAAAGAACAGATGTTGATGATAAGAGTGGCGAAATCTTTTATAAGTAAAATACTAGTTAATATATGATGAAGTTTTATAGATTTATTTCCGTTTCCTTTAATGAATTTTTATTTAATGAAATGTGATGAATTTATTTATTGATAAATATTCGTAAAAGATATTCAAATAAAATTAATTATTTAGTTAATTTATAAATTTTATTTATATTTAACATTTTAATATTATTATTAACAAAATTGAGGGCATCAATTTGAATAATGAGATATTATTTTATTTTCCATTTTTAATGAAATATAAAATAAAAGGGGATCCACATAAGAGTGGAATCTGCCAGCTAATATCCGACGTGTGAAACCATTCATCCTACGTGGATCCTAAGCATATGGATTGGAATCCTGGCGATGGTTTTAGCTCTGTGAGAATAAGAAAAACGCCGAAAGTCAGGTAACAACAACCCGTCAAGTCACTCCGCACTCTTGCTAACAGATTATAAATGATATTTTTTCTAATTAGGTAACAACAACCCGTCAAGTCACTCCGCATTGCTAACAGATTACAAATGATATTTTTTCTAATTTTACGGTATTTTATTTTATTTTATAAATTTTAGTTATTTATTTATACAAATTTTATGTTTTTTATTGTGAAATTTATTTAAGACTTATATAAATAAATGACTGAAATTTATAAGATAAAATTAAACATTATAAAATTAAACAAAAAAAAAATATCTCTTAACAGATACGCCACTCCAATTGTATAACATGCTGCCACGTGAACTTCGCCTATCTGCCCTTCCCTTTCATGCGCACACCTATTAGAAACTTATTAGCCAAGAAAAAGAAAAGGGAGCAGCGGATAACAATTATTACATAAATTAAAAAGGAAACAAAAAGATTATCAGATACTCATTCCATAACCATATATATATACACGCACATTCCATGAGGCCACGTAGAGACTCTGACAGGCGTAGAAGCAACAAGTACAACAACGAAGCAGAATCTTCAAACACAGGCAGTCACCGGCCGGAGAGGTTAACGTCGTCGTTGGCAGCGATTAAAGTGGGCTTCGTGAGCATGGCAGGACAGTCACGAAAGTGGATGATATTGGTCGCCACGATATGGATTCAGGCCTTCACGGGGACGAACTTTGATTTCTCGGCTTATTCGTCGAGGTTCAAAACAGTGTTGGGGATTTCACAGGTGCAGTTGAATTATCTGGCCGTGGCGTCCGATTTTGGGAAGGTTTTTGGGTGGTCGTCGGGATTGGCTCTGCTGTATTTTCCACTGTGGGCGGTGCTGTTCATGGCGGCGTTCATGGGGTTCTTTGGTTACTTTCTTCAGTGGCTAGTCATCAGGAACGTCATCACTTTACCCTACATGTTGGTAATTTTACGTACCCCCTTTTTGTTATCTTTTTAACATATAGAATGTGTGATGATAAACTAACGGGAAATGTATTAAGTGGATTTTAATAAACTAATTAATTTTATAATTTAAAATAAACTAATACATTTAAAATTAAATTAAGCCTTTAATTTTATTTAATATTTAACAAAATTTATCAAGATTAAATAGCAATTTAATTTTCGTCCAATATTATGTTATATTAAATTTATGCTCCTCTAATTCAACGCTTTTTCTTCCGCTTGTTAGAGATACATGAAGTGCTTCGCCATGCATATCATAAGAAAATAATTGCATGCACTGCACTCTTTCTTAGCATTTCGTAGGTACTAGCTAGAGCCTCACGTTTACTTCATTTTGTGAATGATTTTGATATTATTAAATACAAATTAATATAATTTCAAAAGTATTAAGCTTATTTATTTTTCATATTCACAAATATTGCCTTTGGTACGTATGTATTACAAGAATAATATTTAATTCCATATCATTAACCTCACGCTAAGGAGGCAAGAACGATCATTGTTGGAAAAGTGAATTAATTAATAAATTGTGAAGAAAAGATATTTCAAAAAATAAATCAATTAATTACTTCAATTTTCTATTTTCTTGTTTGTTAATTAAGATATCTACCAAAAAAATTCATTTACTTCATATTTAACATATTTTGACTATAATATTATGTTAAAATTTTCATAATTCTTTATTTTAGAGGAAATGAATAATTCATATATAAAATATTAAGTTATATGATTATTCTTATATATAAATTACTTTTTAATTCTTGTTCAAGTGAAAATTAACAACTCTTAATTAGTAGATATATTAGCTATTTTATCTCTTTCTTTGACTTCACTTCATTCCTAACAACTCTTAGCAGATATGTTTGTCACTTTTATCTCTTTCTTTGACTTTACTTCATTCCATGGCCATCCTTGAATGGTATGTGGCACCTCGGATTCCTTTCTATCTCTGTACACTTTATGCCTCGTTTTCAATTCAATTGACGGTATATATGATGATGGCGTAGGTCCAATTTAGGTCATATAAGATTCTTGATCTAACTCAATTTTTCTCTTCAAATTAGTTTAATATGAGATTAAAGTTTAACCCAACTTGGAATGTTAGACTATGATTTAGATCTTAATTGGAATTTAAAGGTTAATCAAACTTCAAACTTTGTTGAATTTTGGATTTTTTCTTGAGTCATTTTAGATTGAACCTCTTTAATTTTAAATATGAAATATTTTACATTTAAATTTATACCTGACTTAAAATTTAATCAATACAAACTTTGTTCGTTAATTTTAGATTAGGTCAAATTTAAGTCTAATTATTGTTTCCATTTGAGAGTCAAGAACATGACTTTAATATAAAATATAAATAAAATTCTTTACTTTCCTCTCGTGGAGTATAGTTATTGTAATTATTTAGCAAAACTCTTCTCACCATTATTTTCCTCTTTTTCCTTCTTAAAAAATTATTTTGCTTTCTAAATTCATGTTATTATAGAAAGCGGATGTATCTGTTGCTTACAGTTGGACAGATATGTTGGCTCTCAATTTTATCAAAATACTTTTTAATTCACAGTAAGGATTTAATAGTTCTTCATTTCATCTATGGAGGCTAGCTGCGTTATTACGTCTTACCACTGGAATTCCTACCTTGTCTTATAATTGGATTATTGCAACAGAAATTGGTTTTCAGTACCTTAACATTCATTGAACTTGGAGAGAACTAAAGATTCTTCCATTTTACTTGAGCTTGTATGGTTGGATGTAGCCTGCCAAAAGTCAGGCAGGGGGGCATTGATAGAGAATTTTGAAGGTTGTCTATTAGATAGATCGAAACTTTGAAGTTGTTCTTAGTTTTCTGTTTACTTTGTTTTTACATGGTAACAATTACAACAAAGTTTATAATCAGATTATGTTAGGAATGAAATCGAAGATAAATCAATCCCCTGATACACGTACTTTCATAATTTTTTGGTTCTCTAGATGATTGGTAGAAGCTAAGGCACTTGAATGGCATAGCATACAGAGTTACAGAAAGGTATGTGAACATGCAGATTTTTTATTCTTTTCTTTTGTGAAAATTAGTTTTAGTGCTTGGCTAGAAATTCGTCGACATCCCACCTCGGATTTGTTTCAAAGTAATGCATGGTGTGATTTTCTCATCTATGCTCTTGTTTAAGTTACCTTGCTCTGAAAATGTTTGCAGGTGGCTTTTCTTTGTTTGTCGGCTGGATGTAGCATTTGTTGGTTCAACACTGTATGCTTTGTTCTTTGCATCAAGAACTTTCCAACCAACCGAGCTCTTGCTTTGTCCTTGACAGTAAGCTTCAATGGAGTGAGTGCAGCTCTCTATGCTCTTGTTGGCAATGCAATTGACCCATCATCAAAGGAACTGTATCTTCTTCTAAATGCTCTTATTCCTCTTATCATTTCCATTATATCATTGCTTCCTATTCTTCGCCAACCATCTCTAGGTCCTCTCTCCCCCGATGGTGTTCGTCGGGATTCTGTCATATTCATCATCTTCAATATCATTGCCATCCTCACAGGAATTTACCTCCTCCTATTTGGCTCGAATCTATCAAATGTTGAAAGAGCGCGTCCACTCTTAGTTGGAGCAATGCTTCTTCTTATTTTCCCGTTATGTATCCCTGGTGTTGTCTATGCTAGAGACTGGTTTCACAAGGCCTTACATAACAGCTTTCGGCTTGAAGGCTCTTACTTCAATCTTGTGGATGTCGATGATCTTGAGCTTCACAAAGAGCTCCTTACTCGTGAGGCAGGTAATGAAGAATATGAAGATGGACTTCTTGATGGAATAAGAGTTAATATTAACAAGGAGGGTTGTTGCGAGTCAGTAGTTGGTAAGGATAAGTTGGCAATGCTTGGACAAGAACATCCAGCTTCAGTGGTTGTGCGTCGGTTAGACTTCTGGCTATACTATACTGCATATTTCTGTGGAGGGACAATTGGCCTTGTGTACAGCAATAATCTAGGCCAAATAGCACAATCTTTGGGGCAAAGCTCCAACACTACCACTCTTCTCACTCTCTACTCATCCTTCTCCTTCTTTGGCCGGTTGCTTTCAGCAGTGCCTGACTATATTCGCACGTAAGTTATCATATTCATTCCATTTTAATTCATATGCTTACAGTAATCGCTTTGAAAATGATTGAAGATATATGATTTTATCCTGATTCATCTATCAATACTGCATGTGCTTTCATATAAATGATTTATAACTTCTGCAGGAAGGTATACTTTGCCAGGACTGCGTGGCTAACCATTGCCCTTGTACCAACCCCCATTGCCTTCTTCTTGCTTGCTGCATCAACGAGTGAATTGTCACTGAATATAGGTACTGCATTGGTAGGATTGAGCTCTGGATTCATATTTGCTGCAGCTGTTTCAATAACATCCGAGTTGTTCGGTCCTAATAGCGTTGGCGTCAATCACAACATTCTAATCACCAACATTCCGATAGGATCGCTCGTCTATGGCCTTCTTGCAGCTGTAGTATATGATGCCAATGCTACCTCTGGCCTGAACATGAATACTGACACTGTTATATGCATGGGGAAGAGCTGCTATTTCTTGACGTTTATCTGGTGGGCTTGTCTATCAGTTGTAGGGTTAGCTTCTAGTTTGCTGTTATTCTTAAGGACTAAACATGCTTATGATCAGTTTGAAAAGAAACGAGTTACAGCATCACTTTACTAGGCATGCTATGACTTCAGTAGGCTCAAGCATAACTTGTCTGGATACTCTAATTTTCCTTTGTATATTAGGCTCATACAACTGGGGAGAGATGTTCTTTTGATCTAAATGAATATCTGATTCTAATTGTAAATCAAGTCACGGAATGTTGTTTCTTTTAGCACAGGTTAATAACAATAAAAGGAATGTTGTTACAAAGGAGAATGAGTGGTGTGGTGGGTGTGTGGAGGAGGAACATTGCCTGGATGGTGAACAGAACGACGAAAGAAAAGTTACAGACGTTGGATTGTGAGCGGGGCTGTGGCTTTTCGGGTTTGTTGTTGGAGGCCGTACGATCAAACCTGGGTTGCTACATGGCAAGTTGGGCATTTCTACTGGTGTCCGGGGCTTTTAGTGAAGTCTAAACTTGTATGCTAGAAAGTCGGGGAAAGCGGGGAGGCTTTGTCGAGGTTGGGCTCGCACCTATGCAAAGTGAAAAATGACTTCAAAGTGCATTTGTCATGCCTCCTCGAAAGCAAAAATAAGGATTGAATGTAAATGACAATCATTTTATGTTCGTAAAAATATTAAAATTTGTACATCAATAAATAATTTAAGTAATATTAAATTTAATAATTATAAATTCTACTAAAATAATAGTTGCGTAACTTTTTAAAAAAATAGATTATTTATGTTTTGTCTTATTTTATGGACAATGCATTTGTTTATTATTTTTCATTATAAAATATCTATAACTATTATCTTTTAAATATGTATTAATTAAATTCTTAATAATAAATAATAACTTACAAATTATAGGTGAATTACGTAAACCAATCATCAATTCGGAGCTACAACAATCAAATAATATCATTAGGTTATTGGAAAGAGGCCAACATTTTGTAAATCTAAAAGAGTAAATTTCAGTGTAGAAAGCTTCTTTGCGGGGAGGGTCAACAATTGTACACAATCTTTCCTTTACATTTTACAAAAGTTGTTTCAATAATTAAAACTCATGACATTCTTATCATAAAAAAGTAATTTTACCAATTGCTTCAAAGCTTATCCTCTCTTTATAAATTTAAATTTTAGTAAGTTCTCAATATGGCAACTAGAGATGTCGAGTAAACATAATTGCTAAAAGATGTAATACAGTAATTCTTTACATATAATTTATAACCTAATTTCCTCCTATTTCACTATTATACTTTTTTCTACACATTTTTTTTAATATTTGGTAAGGGGTTCATAACGATTGCATTTTTAAGTCATTATCTCCTTATTAGAACCCCTTAGCAAATGCTACATACAATAAAGCATATATTTAAAGTTGTAAGACATCAAACTACTCAGTTACATCATTAAGTTATGGGAGAGGATGATTAAGAAGAGAGTAAAAAAAAATGCACTTGTCTTAAAAAACCAATATGCTTTCATATCAAAGAGGACAATGACAGAAGTTGTACATCTTTTAAGACAATTAATAAAATATGATAGGGACAAACAAAAATACTTGCATGTAATTTTCACTGATTTAGAGAAGACTTATGATATGGTATTTAAAGAAGTCATGTAGAGATGTCTAGAAGCTGAGGAAGTTTTTGTTGCCTATATACTAGTTATAAAAGATATGTATGACAGTATTAAGACTACAGTAAATACGACTGGAGGAGATACTAAGCATTTATGTATTGATATCAAATTACAGTAAGAATCTTTCATTGAGTCCCTTCTTATTTGCAATAGGTGTAGATAAGATCACCAAGAACATCTACAGAGAAGTATCTTGGTATATGATGTTTGCTAGTGACTTGTTTTAGTGAATAAAATAAAGGAGAGTGTTAACATTAAACTAGAACTTTGGAGTGATATACTTAGAGCTAATGGGCTTTAAATTGACATAATTAAGACAGAGTATTAATATTGTAACTTTTCAAGTTGCACATTTGTATATGATGTGAGAATCATGATTGGTACAAAAGTTATGCTACATAAAAATTATCTTAAGTACGTTAGATTCATCATCTAAAATAAAGATAAGATAGATGACACCTTAATTCATCATATCAAATAAAAGTGGCTTAAATGGGGTGGGGTGTTTCAAGAGTTTTGTATGACAAAATGATACTACTCAAGCTAAAAGCTAAATTATACTGTTTAACGATTAGTATCGATCATGCTTTATAAAGTGAAGTGTTAACTCATCAAACAGATAATAATCATAAGTTAATGGTGACAAAGATAAAGATATTTCGTTGGATGTACAACGTGACGACGTTAGGAACACAATAGTAAGAAACAAGTTGGAAGTGACTAACATTAATAATAAATCAAGGAAGACAAAGTTTAGGCAGTTCAAACATATTAAGAGGGGACATTATTACACCTCAATAAAAAGACACAAGAATATGTACTTAGAGATAGTAAGAAAGGAAGATAAAGATCAAGAAGAATTAGAGGAGATGATCAAAAACTATATGACTGTACTAGAGTTTACTAAGGACTTGACCCATAATAAGAAACTTTGACGAACCAAGAAATAAGTAGAAAATCCCCTAGAGGTCATTCTCTTTTCATATACCTTTCAAACTTTTTTTTATATCTTTCATTTAGCCTAAATATTTTTATTTACAGTATTTTCTTCCTTAATTATTATTTTTAAATTTGTTTATCTATTTTATTTACTTACTTATTTTCTTTCTTTTCTATTTATTTATTTACTTATTATTTTTATTTATATTTTTTTGAAATTTTTATTTATATTATTTTACTATTATTTTCTTCCAACTATTTTGCAAAAAAATTATGTTAATATATCAAAAAATAGTCTCAGTATTAGTCAAGAGTCCACTTTTGAACCTCTCTAAGTCTAGAATATCTATTGAGGCATTGATATTGATATTAGTATATATATATTACATTGAATTCCTATAATTTATTTTTTCATTATACTTCAAGCTCTGTTAGGAGTTGACTGAACTTAGTGTAGAAGGAATTTTATGAAATGAAATGGTGAAAATGACACACTATCTTTTCCAGACAAGTTTCAGTCATTCTCGGTTGCCTGTTTTGAGGAAAAGCTACGTAGAAAATGAAAAATTACCTACTATTCTAATAGGAAAATTTGCTAGCCAATAAACCTTTTTATTTTATTTTAAAATAATAAATAAATAATCTAAAATTTTATTTTAAAATAATATCTATCTTTTGAAATTAACATGCATTTTTTGTTTAATTAAAATTAGATATTTAATATTAAAATTATTTCATAAATACTATTTTAAAAACTTGAAAGTTTGGTATTTCAAAAAATTTAAAAATAAGATATATTTATCAAATAATTAAAAATTTAAAAATATTCTTATTTCTAGATAATCTTTATTTAAAATTTAAATATTAATTAATAAAAAATGAATTGAATCATTAAAGTATTTTTATTAATAATTAATAATAATAATAATAGATAAAAATTAAATTTGTCAATTTTATAAATTATAAAATAAAAATAAACTAAACTAACATCTCTATAAAACAAAATTTTTGTTAAATTAAAAAAAACTGAAGAGAGAATAACTTTTTTTGTTAAAAGGTAAAGAATAGTAATAAGAATAAAGGGTCCATAAAAAAACGATAATATCAAACAATATAGGACGACAACAACGTTTAATCAAAAGCATTTAAGAAAGCCATAACAACGATGTTTCAGAAAACCACAGCTTCTTCAAATAAAGGTAAGACACAAAGCAAAATGAATCATTTAACAAAAATGGGATAAGCGCAAAGTGCGTCTTACCCTATATACCCAACCCTACCAAAGTAGGGTTAGGTGTCTAGCGACCTTTGAAGCAGGAGCGGAGCTACAATTGAAGAGTGATTCCAAGTTCTTCTCTTGAATATCATCCCACGTCTTAGATAAGAGCCATTCTCGTAATGTTCAGAGGCAACAGACACATTGTAACATCCCATCATCGATGGGAAGGGTAAAATAGTAATTTGGAACGGGTTAGGAGTGTTGAAAATTGTTTTGCTATGTTCATGCATTCATATATACACGTGAATAGTGAATTTTGCACATGTAATGATTGTACATGC
>JAOSBK010000001.1:18057254-18100427 GCA_027568895.1 Erythroxylum shatona | reverse complement strand
GAGAAATTATGAAAAATAAGCTTTTGATGAAAGTTTCTTCTGTGAAATGTTTATAAATGGCAAACGTTTTGAAAAATAATTTTTGCTTATGTTTCAATTTATAAACATGTTATCCACGAGCTGTCAAGCTCACCCCCTTTCATCCTCATCTCCAGGTATCGAGCAGGAGATCGGATGAAAGAAAGTCAAGGCTTTTGTTCGATTTTTGCTTGTCTTGCATTTTATGTAATTTTGGATTTTTGTTTGGTATTGTATATGGCTTGGAATGCCATTAAAGTTGTAGAGTATTTAATTTGGAATGTAAATGAGTTATGAATTTGTGTATTGAATTGAGAAATGAATGTGATTGAATGTGATATGAATTCCGGAGTGGAGTTCCGATGATACTGATGTTTGAGAATTATTGAAGTGTTTTAGTTATGTATGAGTTTGATTGTATTGAGATTCCGGACAGGAGGTCCGATGAATTGTGTTGATTGAGCTGGAACTATTGAAGTGCTTTTTTTTTGTATGATTTGTGGGTATGTTGACGTGTGTTAAGTGTTTATTGGCAAGAGAAAGGAATAATAAGATTTTGTATATTTTGATGGTTATGATTTGAATATGAAGAATCAAATAAATTGAGTTTTTGATTGAGGATAAATTTCCAAATGGGGAAATTGATATTGGCTTTGAATAAAGATGAATAAAAGGAAAAAGAAAAAAAATTTATACCGGTTTCGGATTGGTTTAGACCGAGTGAGTCTTGAGATTCCAACGCTAGTTTTCCTTAAGATAAACGTTTTCGGATGTCGGATCCGCTTTTGATTCGTTTCCACTTTATGATTTGATTGAACCGTTTTGTTTGCTATCGATTCCGAGCCATTCGATTCGTTTTCGTTTCCGCACGCCTATTTGATTCGATTTGTTATTCGTATTCGATTCAACTTCGTATTTGTTTTGCTTTGTTTTTTGATTCGTGATTTCGTTCGTTCTTTTGTCTCGCTTTTCGTATTCGTTCCGCCACTTTGTTTTTCGTTTCGTTTTCTGTTTTTTTATTAGGGTCCGGTTCCGAAATCGGGTCCCAACATTTCAATAGTTTTGCCTATTCTTCGTTATAAACTTGTTACCCATGAGCATTAAACTCACCCCCACTCTCCTTCCCCTATTCAGGTGATGAGGAAGAAATCGCGTGATCAAGAGTATAAGGACGTTACTTCAAATGCTGCATATCTTGGAATTTAAGTTATCTTTGTAAAATACAAGGATTAGTGACATTTCAAGGATTATTAGTTCATGCAACTTTTGTATTTTTGAGATTTTGGATTATTATTATATTGTGGCTTGGAATGCCATTAGAGCTTGTAAAATTCTATTCTTTTGATGTTAATGAATTATGAATCATGTATGGATGATGTTGAGTGGAAGTATGAATTTGTGTATGGATAAGATTGAGTTGAAATTAGGTATACTTGAGAAAGCTATCGATTTGAGATGATGAATTTTGAACATGAATTGTTGTTACACATAAGTGAGATGTTATGGAAAAAGAAGGATAGGAAATTATGAAGAATGAGAATTAGTTGTAAGTAATGAATTAAATGAAAAGAGCCTAGAGAGTTTGATGAGATAATATTGGTAGTGGAATGGTTATGAAATGATGTGCATTAAAGGAAGCGAATTTGGGACAACTTAGATTGAAATTAAGGCTAGGAAAGATGGAAGGAAATTTGGTGTGTTAAATTGAGCATTTTCGCCGTGGCGAAGTCAAGAGTTCGCCACGGCGAACTTTTCCTGAAGGGTCAGTGGAAATTACTTCAGCATTTTCGCCGCAGCGAAGAATTTTCTCCCAACGGTTCGCTGCGGCGAACATTCTGTTGTCGCAACGAAGTCCTCCACTATAGACGCTATAATTTTTATTTTATTTTATTGGAATTACCCTAAGGAGATTTTCATAGGAATAAGCTCACGTTTTATGACCTCTGAGTTGGACTCTGGAAACGGGGTCCAACAAATAGAAACTGATATACAATCTGCACAATCAAGGACAGTATATGGCTCATTCTCCTCATTATTTCCAAATACTCAGCCAACATACCTGTCTCTTATATATCAGATGTATCCAGAAGAAGCTGACTATTCAAAGGTCTTCAAGTTCAACTATTCTTTGATTAAACAGTATATCCATCCTCAGAAAACTCAAGAAAAACCTAAAAGGTGAAATTCAAAGCCAAAGCCTAACCGAGTTCTTAGGCAACGAGTTTTTGAATCATTAAAGGTTCCTGGGTCATCACCTTTATACACTCAATTTGAACCAGTCAATTAGTGGAGTAAACCATTACAGATTCATACACCTCCAACATCTCCATCAAAATTTCAACCTTCTACCTCTTCTATTGGGAAGGACAAAGCATCACAGACAAAGTTCAATGCAACTCTTGCATCTACACATATTGCAGAAGGTTCTTATGCTCAATCAGATAGTACAAAAGCTTATTCTGAAGCCTCTGTCCCAACATCTGAAGTTTCTGTAACAACCTCTGAGTCACCATCTGAATAGATCTCTTAATCATCTTCTGATTCCTCAGCATAGCTAGCTGACCTATTAGAATTATCAGCTCAGCTAGTTGCATAGGTTCGAACTAAGCCTATTTCAGGACCTTGGTTTACTTTTGATGATCTACCTCTAAAGTAATGGAGAGAACGACTACATGAATTTGGTGCATTGATAGATCTACAAATGACTTGACCAAATAATCCTTTACTGGATATTTTGTCTGAGTTTATATCTCATTTCATTGGTACTTTGCGAGAATGGTGGCAAAGTATTAATGTCTATCAAAGACTTCAGTATATCTAAGTCACTACAACCGGAGCTCTTCTTAGAGTAATTCATAAAGAATTTATTGGTGACTTTCAGCTCATTGATAAGCAAATCCGTCAAGAATATTTTGCAATGAAATGTTGTTCACTTAACAAGTGTGATATTCAAAAGCATTACCAACGTATGACGAAAAGGTACTATCTCTTGAATGGATGGAATGATGTTAATCTGCATTATAATTTTATCTCTTCCCTTTTAGATCAACTACAACCATATAAAGGACCATAGTTTCTTTACAGAGAGATATGACAAATATATCTCTTGGAGAAATTTACTAGCTTGCTTTAACTTCTCTTGATAAGTTATATGATCAACATGCCTTATTTAAAAATATCATTAAGGGTGGTCCAATTCTCAAAGAGGCTTGTAAAAAGCCTTATCTACAAATCAAGTGCAAAAACAAAAAGACTTGTGAGTGTCATAGCAAGAAGAAAGCTAATCTTCGACAAGTCTATCATAAAAGAAAGTTCTGCAAACAAATAGAAGGCTACAAGCCTTTACGCAAAGCTTACTAGAGAAAGAACGAAAAGAAACGAAGAATGGTCAGATTCTTCAAGAAATCCTCTCATCGTTAGAAAGCTGAACGATGCTTTCTCTATGGACAACATGGACACTTTGCACGAACATGTCCTCACAAAACAAAAAAGGATGTCAAGTTGTTGAAGTAGATGTAATCAATTTTGCCTATTCATTCTTCCAACAACTTTGGAGATTTAATTGAGGAACAATCTCAGGAAGACGATGACACAAAGTTTGTTGTTTCTATCACAACTTCAGAAGATGAAGAATCCTCTAACTCCTCTATTTCTCTAGAGGATGATTCACTATATATGTTACAACAGATATGTATGAAAGAAGATCGTACACCAGTTCAACGATCATATGTTCAGATCCAATTCTTTCAACAAGAAAAATATGATAAGCCCATTAAAGCTATATCATTAAGGTGGTCCAGTTCTCAAAGAGGTTTATAAAAAGCCTTATCTACAAATCAAGTGCAAAGACAGAAAGACTTGTGAGTATCATAGCAAGAAGAAAGCTCATTTTTGTGCTGCAGACAAATGGAAGGCTACAAGCCTTTTTACGCAAAAATTACAAGAGAAAGAACGAAAAGAAAATAAGAATGGTCAGATTCTTCAAGAAATCCTCTCGTCATCAGAAAGCTGAACGATGCTTTCTCTATGGACAATATGGATACTTTGCACGAACATGTCCTCACAAAACAAAAAAGGATGTCAAGTTGTTGAAGCAGATGCAATCAATTCTGCCTATTCATTCTTCTAATAACTTTGAAGATTTAATTGAGGAACAATCTTAGGAAGACGAGGACACAAAGTTTGTTGTTTCTATCACAACTTCAGAAGATGAAGAATCCTCTTACTCCTCTATTTCTCTAAAGGATGATTCATTATATATGCTATAGCATACATGTATGAAAGTAGATGGTATACCAATTCAACGACCATATGTTCAGATCCAACTCTTTCAACAGGAAAAATATGATAAGCCTATTAAAGCTATCGAGTTTATGGATACTGGATCTAGCCATACAATCATGAAACCACTGTCTTATCATCTAACGCATGGATTTCATATGATGAATATTTTACTGCTGCTGATGTTAACTCCTTTAAGATTGGGTTAATCACCAAAATAAGAATTAGAATTCGATTCTTTCCACAGTGTACAGTTTGGATTAAAGTTCTTGGAAGCAATATACCTAGCCTAGACATTCTCATTGGTATGGATGTTTACAGTAAAGCCTAACCTTTATAGATATTACAAACAAGCCTCAAATATCGGTTATATTTTAGTCCATACACTGAAATAAAGAATGTGTTTGAACTAACTCAAGTTCTTACATAGTATACTGCACTACTAGATAAATTGTTGGAATATCATCTTGAATCTCATGCACAGTTTTCTCACCTGTATCTTTTGTGAAAAATGTTAACTTTTTTTCATAAGTATACCTTTTAAGAAGAATGAGGATATAAATCCTATAAAGCCACACATCTAGGAATGAACGCTGATAATCTAAAGCCTGCACAAGATGAGTATGCTATCCTTTTGAAGCAAGGACTTATTGAGCCCAAAAGTCAGATTGGGCTTGCCAACCCTTCTATATCAATAAATGTTCAGAGCAGAAACGTGGAAAAAAGAGATTAGTCATTGACTACAAACTTCTTAATGCATTACTGCAAGATGACAAGTTTCCTTTTGCAAAGATTAGTACCCAGGTATTATTTCTCAAAGAAGCTATTATCTTTTCCAAGTTTGATCTTAAGGCAGGATTTTGGCAACTGGGTATTCACCCAACTGAAAGATACAAGACTACATTCTGCATTCTCAGTGTAGAGTACCAATGGACTGTTATGTCATTTGGGCTTAAAGTCGCCCTATCGCTGTTTAAAAAAACAGTGATCAAGATATATGAGTCTATCCTCTACAATGTGATCATTTTCATCGATGATATTCTATTGCTCTCAAAGACCCATAAGGAACTTCAGGCCTTACTGCAACAATTCTTGAATCTTACTAAACAGTATGACATTATGCTTTCTGCTTCAAAAAGCATAATTGGCACTAAAGAAATTGATTTTCTGGCTATGTATTTCAATAATGGATTCTATCAACCTGGTTCACATATTACATAAGAGTTGTTACATTTTCCTGATGAACATCTCACTGTGAAGTAGATACAACAATTCCTCAGGATTATTAATTACATTCGAGAGTTCATACCACACATGGCAGCTTATATTGCATCCTTATCCAAATTGTTGAAAAAGAATCCACCACCTTAGACGATAGAACCAACCAAGGTTGTCAAGCATCCAAAGCAGATTTGTCAGGATCCTCCACCTTTAAAGATTCCTGATAATGGACAATGCATCTTACAAACTGATGCTAGTGACATCCACTGAGGTGCTGTGCTCATCGAAGAAATCAATGGCAATCGATATTATTGCGGACATACAAGTGGCCGATTTAGTTCTTCTGAATGCCACTATCATATCAGTTATAAGGAGATTCTCACTGTCAAAAGAGGTATTGAAAATTTTGCTTTCCACCTCACTCCTTATCATTTTGTTATTGAAATGGATAACGTCTCTTTTCCAAAAATCCTTAATCAACCCAAGAAAAAGATTCCCAACAATCAATTGCTTCGTTGGCAGGAGAGGTTTTCTCGCTATAAATTCTCCATCCGCCATATTAAAGGTCATCATAATACACTTGCTGACTATCTCTCTCGACCAACTAAACATCTATTATTTGTTTCCTCTTCTTTAAAGCTTCCTATTCCTTTGTATTGGTTAATGGAGTTTCTTAGGTTTGCAAAATACAAAAAAAAAATTCCTTCTTTGTTTTCTCAACCTCCAAACATTGTTGCAAACCTTTCTCCATTTCTTCATCAAAGTTTGTTTTATTATCTACGTCTAACCCTTCTCAAGTTTGACATTTTACTAGTTCTTGGTTATTTTGATGTCATTACTCCTTACAAACTCATGTATCATATCTATGACAATATCAACGAGTCAACCCTATGCATCTCTGGGCTTTGTTTTCCCTTTATGCTTGTTCTATTTCTTTCTCACCTCTTAGTGTTTATCGACATCTGTCTAATCCATCCAATGTTGGTTCACTCTTATGGACTTTTCTGAAATGGTTCCAACCATTAGACAAATAGCACATTGATATGTCCCAACTTTTAACTCATCACTGTTTATGGGACTTTTCTGTGGATAATCGCAAAGCTTATGCTATCTACCTCATCCACCGCCCTTATTGTATGAGTGACTCTGGACAATTATGTACATTCAACCATCTCCATTTTTGGCACGCTTCTACAAATTGGCCTATAGAAACCTTATTCTTAACAGAAGAATTGCATTCTTTTTTAGACCAGGTAAATCAATCTCAAAGCTTGGTCCCTTCTACTATCTGTACATCTCTTGGACCTTATTATGGGGACAATTCTCTTCTGAATCTTGTCATAACTCCATCCATGAATTAGTGGACTAGTACATGATCATGTTTTCCACACACGAGCTGGTGACATTCCTTGTCCTACATATCGCAAAACCATGAACTCCAGTCACCCCTCTAGCCGAACACAAGCTTGATGGTGATACTAACCTCACTTTAACCCTTTAAAATGGGACTCATCTTTTGAGATGTTTAATTTTGAGTCTTCTTATGAAAGAAAATCTTTATAGTCCCCAAATCACTATTCAAGATTTCATCTTATATCATATTGTTTACTTTTAGGAAAGTAGTTTACTTTTTCAAAGTAGCTTTGTTAAAGGTATGAAAAAGATTCAATTAATATTAGACAGTTATTTCTAAAAAAAAATTAGACAGTTACAAAATCGACTAAAAATTAAATGAAATTAAATAATTTAAAATATGATTAAAAGATATTGTCTTTACATATTGAAGAATTTAAATTTTAATAAAAAAGAGATTGTTAAATGAAAACTAACTAAATTAGTTTAGTATATCAGAATTTATTAATTTATAAAAATTAATTGATTAATTAACAAATCGATCGATTTTTAATAACAAGAGTTATTAAAGTAAATCGAACCAAAAATTTGAAAGGTAAATTAAACAATTTAAGATTTTTATAATTAAACCGATCGATTTTTTTAACCAACTACCAACTTCAAACATAAATAAGTCGTTATAGATGATGAATTTTAGATAGACGTGAATTTTGTTTAGTGAATTTAGAATTAGTAATTTAGGAATTAAATTTTTAATTAATTACAATTAAGAAAGACTATTTAGATTAATTTTAGATATAGTTTAATAAATGTAATAAAAAACTTTTAAAAAATTAAATTAATTTAAGATTATTTTTTAATCCAAAAATAAATTTATACGACATCAACTATTGATAAGGTACATACGGTATGTATGTTAACTTCATTTTAAGTTTAATTTTAATAAAAATACCTTTTCGCCATGATCCCATTTCCCACCATAAATTCATCGTCCGTGCAATGCAGATCAAAGTTGGTACCTGCCTCTTTCTGTTCACTTTCGCAGTTTGATAAACATGGTAGTATGCATGTCTACACTTCATTCCCATACCCACTTGAGTCGCCATCTATCAAACCCAAGTCTCGCATTTCCCCTCAAACTCTCCGATCGTCGGAATCTCTCCGTTTGCTCGCAGTCGGGAAAAACCTCCGACGATGATCATCTGGCCTGGATTCGAGTAACTTTGACCGCCTCTTCCATATTCTTCTTGGGCTTAAACGTGGGTCTTTGTCGAGCTGCTCCAACTCCGTTGCTTCGTCCTACGGAGACTCGGATTAATCTGGAAGAGCAAAATACTGATCAGGGTAATTATTACCTTTACCATTTTTATGTTTCAAATATTTAAAATGATATGCTCTACCATTTATGTGCAGTAAATTGCAATGGGATTATTGTTGAAGTGAATGCGCTTTTTTGTTGAGAGGAAAGATATTACAGCCTGGTGATCACAAAGACCAATCTTTCACGGAAATTCCATTGCTTATCTCTTTCAACCAAAGAAAATTTTTCAGAAGCCTTAAAAATAAAGAAGAATTTTGCTTAGGGCCGTTGATTTTGCTACTGTGAATGTCTTTGGGGTTTGTTTTGTGTAATGGTATATGCTTTTCTTCTTTAATGCAGTTGATAATGGCGAAAGGAATCCTGAGACTGTAAAAAGTTTTGAGAGTGAGGAATTGAATGCTGCATTTGAAACTTGGAAGTCTAAAACCTATGCATTATCTGTTCCTCTCAACGTAATTACTCTTCGGGGCTCAGTACCTCCTTCTTGGTTCAAGGTTAGAAATTTATGTGACCTTAAATAATTTTCTGTTCTCTTCTATCATTTCAGTATTTGATGATTTTTGCAAATTCAAGGTTTCAATGTGTATATTCTTCGTTCGATGAACATTCTGTTGATTTTTAGTTGTATGAACTTAGCATACGAGAGGAAGTTTGAGAGCTTGGTAATGTGGGCTAAAATACCTTAATACTTTTTATTTGGCCATTTAAAGTAACTTTTGTTTGAATCTAACTCTCTGCTAGAAGCAGGACAACTTTTTTTTTTAAAGAATGTATTGTTAATTCTTATTCTTGTTGTCATTAAAATTGACAAGGACATAGAGTATCTTTTGTTTATGACTTCAATTTTGTAATGATGGATAGGATTTTATGCAATCCCAAGGGAAGAGATTAAGGTTTCGCAATACATTTTTTGGAAGTCTGGAGAAGATCTTTGATGAATTATCAGTGTGCTTTAACGGGAAGAAAATTGGTCCAAAGTCTGCTGTTGCTGCTGATGTCTTAACCCTTGGTGACTCGTGGCTCAGTTTTGCAATAAAGAATTCTCTAATTGAGCCTATAAGAGGCATAGAGGACCAGGATTGGTACAAGGGTTTAAGTGATAAATGGAAGGTAAGGATGTGTCTTTTAAGTACTTAGCCTCAATTTCTTATTTATTGTTTTCCATTGGCATGTTGCTTTCCCATTGGGAATGTTGTGATATTTCCATTAACCATGTCACAGGCATACCTACGTCGGAATTATGAGGGCGAAATAGATCCTAAAGGTGAAGTATGGGCTGCTCCATACCGGTGGGGCTCTATGGTGATAGCTTACAAGAAAAGTAAATTTCAGAAGAATAAATTGGCTCCCATTGAGGTGATTGCCTATGAATTTTCTTTTGCCTTTTCTATTTCACCATCTTAGCATACATTATATTTTATTCTAGAGTACTGGCAACTAGTGAATGCCAGAGGGGAAAAACTTTCTCCCTTCAGTTCCTGATTGCACTAGCACTTTTTTATGCCAGCTAAAACTTCTTATTTTATTTGTTTGCTTTGGTTAATTGTTTACATCTGTAATCAAAATGTTTACTTTTAGAAGCTCTTTCTTGCTTTGTTATGAACCTGTTATGTCAATGTTAGGCAAAGTAGCGAGGATAAGAAAACCAATTAAGTCCAGTTATTGCTTTTTAATCTTTAATACGGTCAGTGCAGTGGCTAACATCGGCCACGAATGGGTTAGTTTAACATTTTTTCAGATAGCTTGATTCTCATGCTATTTACATTTAAGGTTTATCTGGATTGGGCATTTGTGCAATTAAAGTAATCACCATGTAGGATTGGGCAGATTTATGGCGGCCTGAGCTCACAGGGAAAATTTCAATGGTTGATTCTCCTAGAGAGGTTGTTGGTGCTGTTTTGAAGTATATGGGAGCATCATACAACACTAACAACATTTCATTGCAAGTTGCTGGCGGGAGAAATGCTGTCCAGGAAAATCTAGCATCACTCAGTAAGCAGGTACTTTTGTGTTTATTGCTAGTGGTTTCATAACATGACGTATGAAACTGCTAGGGGGTTCTTGTTCTTTTTGTTAGGACATTTCATAGAGTTTGGGCTCGAGTGTTAGTCAGGTTTGGCAACATAAAAGAGTTAACTTTGGTGCTTAGAAAAATTCACTCTTCTACTTCACACAATCTGTATATAATAGTTAATGCTCAATTTGTTTTAATCATGTCAGTGCTCAGCATACGGATGCTTCACTACAATCTTCTAACTTTTATTTTTCCCTAAAGTGTGCAGCTGAGAGTTCTTTTTTATTTTCTTCTGTTCATATTTCAATCTTTTACTATAAGCAAACAACAATCATCTATTGAGTTTTTACACCACTCTTTGCATTCTATAGATCATTTGATTAGTGTCAGACCGAGAATTTCAACTCTTTTATTGTGTTTCACTTTGAAAGTGAAGAAACATGCATACTTCCTCTGAAGCAGTGGGTTACATCCAACAGAGTAGTGGTATTGATGCCATTTACTGGTTATTATAGGTTCGACTATTTGATAGCAGTTATTATCTGAAGGCATTTGCTGTGGGAGATGTGTGGGTAGCTGTTGGCTGGAGTTCTGATGTTCTTCCTGTTGCCAAACGCATGTCAAATGTTGCAGTGATAGTCCCCAAGTCTGGAACTAGCATATGGGCTGATCTATGGGTTTGTCTTGATTCAATTCATTATGTTTTTTGACGTTAATTTAGTTTATCTCTCAGTGCTTGCTCTTGAAGGCTTCAAATGAATAATAAAAAGCATCTCCTTCATAAAGAGATGAAGTTGCTCACGGACAGTTTTAAGATTATATTACCTTAGTGAATAAAATTTGTATCAGTTAATACATGATGTTTGAGCTTAATCGAGAGAGAGATGATTAATTCTGTTCCTTTTTCAGGCAATACCTGCTGCCTCTAGGCTTGAACCAAATCTCCTTGGTGGCCGAGTCAGAGGGGCATCTCCACTAATCCATCAATGGTTCGAGTTCTGCTTGCAGACAGCCAGAGCATTACCATTCAAACAGGAAGTAATTCCTGGTGCAACTCCATCTGCACTGGAAGGCCCTTCACCTGAAATCTCTAAAGAGATCAGTCAGGGTAAGCCAAAACTGGACACCAATTTGATTGCCGGAGTTCCCCCACCTGAAATTTTGAGCAAGTGCGAATTCTTGGAACCATTGCCTGATGATGCATTGTCAGATTATGAATGGTTGATATCTAGCATGCAGATTTCTGCTTCTAGGATACACCTTCATACTTTGGCAACAACACAAAAGTTTTGGGCTTCAGTTAGGCCTTGAGTTGAGCAAGCAGTGTTAAATGTTGTACAGCATGCATTTAGATCCTAATACATATTACCTGACTACATTTGTTACCCGTCCGTATGCATAATCTGATGCATAAAAAGCTAGCTTTAATTGTCTATGGCAAGCTTTAGGAAGGTAAGGAGTTTAATGGGATTGGGATGTACTGATTCTAAAATGGATATCGTATTATTAAAATAAATTCCCAACGGCCGTCCTTATCTATCAAGTACTGATTCCATAAAGGAAGATGCTCTAAGGACGGTTGGTATTAGTAGCATACAATTACAGATACAGTAGAATAGGGGTGAGGTACAGACACAGTACAGTATATATGGTCATCTTATTCTTATGGACTATCACGGGGATCAGGGTTGGGGTCAAGAGGAAATCATATGGAAAGTATTCGAGGTATTGGAACAGTTTTCATGTGCAAAAGTACCTCTTGCACTTTTGGTATTGTTAGTATTCAATAAGGCTCAGTTCATTTTTTAAAAAAAAGGTCTTGCGAAAGGCTGAAATGGTCATAATGTATGCAATTTCATTACAAAAGAAAGCAACACTTAGGTGTTTGGTGCTTCTAAAACATTGCTATTTAATGTCATAAAAATAAAATAAAATATAAAAAAAAAGTGTCAAAAAAAAAATATCTAACATAAGATGCCAAACCGACGCTCATTACCGGTGAGCTGACTCTGAGGTCCTAGTCTCTACCCTTAGCCCAGAGGGTGAGAGAGAGAGAGAGAAAGAAACGTCGGTTGGCACGAGTGAAAGGTCTAAGTCAAGCGTGCGAAACCACATCCGTTGGATTGATGCTGCTTCCTTCCTCAATTGCAAAACCCAAAGAAACAAAGCATCAAAATTTTATATTGCTCCTTCTGATGGTCTTCTCTTACTTACTTGCATACACTCTCCTGTGCTCTCTCTCCCCCTCTCTTTCTCTCAATTATCTTGTTGTTGTAATGCTTTAAAAATTTGTTAAACAATTTGGAAGAAGAAGTACCCATTATCAGTGAGTTTTTTTTTAAAACTATTTTTGTTTTTTCTCATAGATTTTGTTTGTGGGTTTTTGTTTTGTATCACTTTACAGCTCACTACCTCCATTCTCCTTCACAGATCGAATCTAAGGTCTCTCTCTGTGTTTTGGTGTCCTTGTCTCCTTATTTTCTTCTCTTCTGTCACAACCCCAAAACCCATGTAAGTGAAATTGTAGAAGCAAATATATGCAGGGAAAGCTTTTATCTTTAGTCAGAGAACAGACTCTAAGTACTTATTTCTACTCCACTTCTTCTTCTTTTTGGCATTTGTGGTGAAGTGTTGTATTTCAGCTCTTCTCTGTTCACTTTATGAGTTTCTCTTCATTTTTTTGAAAAAAAAAAGCCATTTCTTAAGCTGCGTGTGAACTGACCGGTGTTCTTTTGGCTATTGTTTGAAGTTTAGTTCTTTTTTCTTTCAAATTACTACGTTTCCTCTTTTATTTCGTTTTCGAGTTAAGTTGGAGCATAAATGCTGTAGTGCAAGAGTCAAATCTACCTCTAACCCTTTTACTTAACGTTCTTTTTGGAACATTTAGTGCATTTGGAGTTCTGAAACTAAATAACTGTTAATTGCTTTTTTTTTCACTCTTTCTTGTTGTAATTTTCTGGGGATATGAGTTTAATGTCAAATTCAGTGAGTTTAGAGACCAGCCATGTCCTTTATAAAAGATTGTGAAAGAAATTTAAGATTTTGGTTCTGTGCTAAAGCAGTATTTCTGATTTCATTTGTTTCCTTTGTATTCATCTTGATCCAGTTACCAGTTCATGAAATAAGTTTGTTGCAGTGTTAGCACTTTGATTATCAAAAGCTGGTCTGTCCACCGCAGATTTCATGCCCGGTAAAGTTGCTAATAATTGTTTGGATCATTATTGTTATTCTTCCTTTATTTTGCATTCCAGTTTTCAAGGCATTTTTGAAGCTTTCCTCTGATTTGATTTCTATATGTTAAAAATGAATTCTTACCATTGAGTAATATGGTCCTGATAGACTTGTCAATAAGGAGGTCCCAATTGTTTGCAATTTTTATGTCAATAGACTATAAATAGTTGAGCAACATTGTATGTTCTTAAATTAGTAGGATTTCAAATGAAAATGATAAGGACATCTAGTATCACTTTTGCCAGTGCATTACTTAAAATCAGAATCTGAGTGCTTCAGTGATGAATAGGAAGAGTTGCTAGTCTTAAGCTTGACATAATGTACGTTATGCATATCTGAACAATCACTGCTGCAAGAATTATTGCACTAGCATTAGTTTTGGTTATATTCAACAATGATGGGAAAAAGTCATTACGCTTGAAGTTTGGAAGTTGTCACAATGGGAAAAAACAAAAAGAAATATTTTCAAATGGCCCCTTTTTTTTTTATCTTTTGCTTTCCTATTGCTCTAGTTCTTAACTTATTGATGCATTCCGGTAACCATTTGCCTTTACTCTGGCTACAATATGGCGTGTTCAACCAGATAGCCGGATGTTACAAAGGAAGCGTCCTGGAGTTTGGTCAATGAAATGATTTGTAGTAGCCATAGTATGCTTGATCAACCCCAACATGGCCGTTTATCTGATGATGTGTCGATGGCCTTGTCTCCAATGCATTCTGCTGCTCTACATCCTCATAAACAAAAGTAGTGCTATTAATTCTGATGGTATGATGTTCATTAGTCTTCCCTTCTTAGATACTATTCTCCCTGTATGAACCAATTATTAAAAAATGATTGCTAGTAGCTGTCTCATATATCAATATTTTTTGAGATTACATATTAGTGGTTGCAAGCACCCTATTAGCCTAGCAATTGAATGCATTGATATCTGGAGACACATTGTCACAAACTTCTATACGTGCTTATCTGTGAATCTGGGAGCAAACGAGCCCTCGTAACATTTCTCATATCATGTGTGGATAATTTTATTTAACTAGAAGTGATATTTGCAGGTGAGGCACTCCTAAGCTTCAGGAATGCAATTGTTAATTCAGATGGTATTCTTCCTTTATGGAGGCCAGAGGATCCTGATCCATGCAATTGGAGGGGTGTAACATGCGATCGGAAAACAAAGAGAGTAATATTTTTGTGAGTTCCTAGCATAATGCTTGCATTCATTTATTTTTATTTCCTCACATGCTCGATTCATTTCTTGTTTGTGAATAAGTAGATCTATGCCTTGCGCGTAGTAAGGCATTGGCAATGGTGTGTAATTGATTGCCAGGGGTTCTTAGAATCACACTGTTCGAAGGGCATGTGTTAGCCATGTAGAATGAGATCCAAGAACTTTCACAGTTTCCCTCATTAATTATCTTCAAAAGTTCTATTATTTACTCCTATCTGATCCTGAACTTCAAACCCTTGATGATTTGGTTTTTACCAAAACCTAAGACTCCAGCACTGTTCTAGTCCTTGTTGCCATTCACGTGGTGGTCTATTCCAAATAGTAGTTATCACATGAAAGGACTATGTATTTTGAAAGTTACTTTACTGCAAATGGAGTTAAAATATAATATGCAGTTGAACTGCATTTGTAAAGTTTCATGAAACTGGAGGCATAAATATCATCATATATGCATCTTAATGAATGCTTTTCTCTCTTCCTAAACTGGAAATCTGTTGTATTTTCTTGAGTGTTTTATGTCATCTAACCTTCCAGGAGTTTGAAGAACCATAAGTTGAGTGGATCTTTATCGCCAGATCTTGGGAAGCTAGAGAACTTGCGGGTCTTGTACGTGATTTTATATTTTAATTGTATTATACATTTCATGTAAAATATGCTCATACTTTTAATTAGATGAATATGTGTGATTTCTTGTAGAGCACTATACAACAATAATCTGTATGGCACAATCCCTAAAGAATTGGGAAATTGCAGCGAGTTGCAGGGAGTGTAAGTACTGGAATGGGATACTTATAATTTCATGAATTAAAGTTTGCTATATTTGTTGTCCCATATTCTTCAGGTCTATCATCTCAGTTAGTTTAGAACAAGTGATATCAGTAGCACCATGATACAACATAATTATGATAATTATCTTAGGCTGCACTGTTCTAGGAATCTAAATCTCTGATCAGATATCTTGTTTGGGTGTATGATGACTTTCTATATCAGTTTTGAGTTGAACTTTTGCATGTGGAAGAGTTATTTTTTCTAGGCTTATGGTGATTTGCACTATTCCTATTTTTTAAGACTTTTGGATTTGCAGGACATAGAGGACATGAGTTGGTGCTAGGGAGACAAAATTTCTAGCTTTAACATAGAATGCTTGAATATCACATGACTTCATGACAAGTGCATCTTTCTCCTTTGTCATCTCAAATTGTTTCAATTCTAAGGCATATATATATATGTGTATAATTTTTTTTTGGGATTTAAAACAAAATCAACATAACTGGAGGCAGAAAGAGCATCACTGCAGAGTTTAGCATACCAAAATAGTGACTATCTAGGACCTATATGGTATAGCAAATAAAATTGATTTCTCTCCCTAAGATTCTTTTTGGTCATTCCCTCCAATCCGACACAAAAGTAGTTGAAGTGGTTCTTATATTCTTTCTCTCTGATTCAATTTGAGTCCTCTATTTCCACAAAGTTATCATGGAAAGCAGCTTTCCTATATCTGACGAAATACTAAAGAAATGTCTCATCAAATTGCTCTAGAAATTATTGGAGTGGGGAATCCATCCATCCAACATATTCTTTTCTCTGCTTTTTACTGCTTAACTTTCTATGAATCTGAATTCTCAGCATCAGAATTAGCAGCAAACTATTGTCTTATGGTATTATTCTCATGGTCTTAAGAAGTGCAACTTCAGGAATTATGACATGAATATTTTCTTTTTTTGCCTTTTCATACTGTCACGTTTTACTTTCCTATGTTTTCCATGTGTCAGTTATAGTTAAGGAGTAGCTATCTCCTTCAAAATTGTAACAACAGGTTTAAGGGATTAAAAACAGCAAATGATTGTGTCTCGCCTTAATTAGCATGGAACTTAGATGCTTTGGAGCATCCTTGTTTCATCAATGGGCCTGCGCTAAACTTTATAAATTTAGCTGAGAAATTTGCAAATCAATTGATTATTTGCATTTAATTTTGCAAGAGTTCACATGATTTTTTTAATTCAAGTCATACACAGGGCAACTATTTGATTTAGTTCTGATTATTTGTTCCGTTACTTTTTTTTTTTTGCAACATTTGTCACCCGTCCAAATGTAATTTATACCTTCTTGTCTGCAGATACTTGCAAGGTAACTACTTAAGTGGATTGGTTCCAAGTGAACTGGGAAATTTATCTGAGCTTCAGAATATGTGAGTTATATTTATAGTCTTCATGATTTGCAGTGTACTTCTTTTTCAAATTTCTTAAATTGAATCAGTTGTAGAAGTTTGTGGGGGAATTTGTCATCTGATGCCATGATGAAACCAGTATCTTTCCCACAGAGATGTCATTATATTTGTTGTGTTTCAAACAATGATTCATCATATGAAAATTCTGAAACTCATCATAATTCACAAACATTATCAAGAAAATTTTAATTGAGTAGGGACTTTTTGTTTCAAAGATAATGCTCCTTGAGGAAAAAGGAAAAGGGGGTGGGTGTCCACAGCAAAAGTTTGACTACTATAATAATGGGTCAATTCTCCTAGGTCCCCATTTTGGCTTACTGACATTACATAATGGCCTTTTTAATCTATTTACACTCATTTGTACTTCTTTTAGGCAATATATGTGAATCTTTTGCAGGGAATAGCAAGCATGAAGTAAATTGAAAGAAAACTGTGAGCCTCGCACTAATAGGGTTGAGCAAACTGTTAGTTTTAATTAAACACTAGCATCAACTATTTAGATAGAAATTTCTCTGTTTCAAGTGAACTGAGGAGATTTATTTGTAAACCAAAAGGTTGATTCATTCAAACTTTTACCACTGATACTTTTTGGACCTGCATAACCAAGAAATATGATTTGTAAGAAGAAAATATGACAAGTTAGGATAAAAAGGTTCTTAAACATGAAGTATACAACATAAACCTAATTACTGCCTCTTCATATTGAAAAAACATGTCCCTTACCTCCTAGAATGGCATAAATGTTTAATCAGCTGCTAACATAGCTAAACAGCCATTGAAATATGTGGTATTGAAAGAGCAATAGAAATCACCAGTGACATGGAATATAATGTATTAATTGTATGATTAACAATCTTGGAAATTATTGCATACTTAATAGACTACAATGTCGAATATTAATTATGTACCAAAGTAATGCATACACGCATGCACCCTATATAGATACACACAACTCACAGAAATCAAGGGGGAAAAAGGTTATTAATGTACTACATTGTTGTGCCTGTTGCATTATTAGCGTATGTTTTGTGGAACTTATTAGGGCTTATCCACCAAAATCCACAGAGATATATCAAGCAACTCTCTCAGTGGATCTATCCCTCCATCACTTGGAAAGTTAACCAAATTAATAACTCTGTGAGTAACCCTGTTTCATTTATTTTGTGTTCTAAAATCTGCTTTCAATTAAGTTGGCCGTATATAGTCATGGAATTTGATGTTTATTATTTCAATCTTGTTGTACTGAAGCAATTTATCGAACAACTTTCTTGTGGGACCAATACCATCTGATGGCATGCTTAGCAACTTCCCAAAAGAATCGTAAGTTTGCCCTTTCATCTTTCTTTTTGTAATCAGAGTGCATCTGAACATGTTAAACGAACATCTAAAAAATTGCTATTTTTCTTATTTTCATGTTTATAGGCTGGTCAATTTGTTTTCCTCAATAATAAAAGATAGCATACTTTAACATTTAGCTATTTGCTTCTAATATTAATTTGTTTCTAAATTTTATCCTACTATTTAAAGTCACTTTCAGTAACCAGAGAATGTTGCATATTGATCAATCGAAGCACTTGCCATCTAGGTTTGCTGGAAATCGCGGTTTGTGTGGGAAGCAGGTTGAAATGGCTTGTAAAGATGTGACTGGTGGGCCTTCAACTGATTCACAAAGCTCTCAATCTGGTATTCTAGTGCTCTTGGAACTTGACTTGCAAATTTGCATTTGTTCACATAATTGTGATTTTGATAACCACCATGAGATAGTTGATATCTATCATGTGAGCTTGCAGTATTATATTTTCTTTGTAAATCACAGGAACAAATTCCGTTACAGCCATAATGGCTTTTATCTAGCTTTTCTTTGTACTTGTTCACTTTCTTTAGCAACTTGACATTCTTTGTCCACTATTCATTATTTATATTTTGTATTATCACATTTTACCTATTCCTTTTCTCAAGATTGCTATCGATGTTTGAGTAACTTTTCTTGTTATATGCAATATTTAATTTTGTATTCCAAATCTTTTTTAATGCTTTTCAAGGTGCTGAATGACGTTTGAAACTTGTTTTCCTTAAGTGGTGATATGTTGTAGATTTATGTCATTAAACATGTAAAAAGTTTTTTTTTAGTTGGCTTTTCCCCCAAGTTCCAATAATTACTGTACATCAAATCATTTTCAATATTCTGAAGTTTATCACTTTTTATGTTCTATACACGGTAATTTTGGTTTCTTTTATGCAAATTCTTTGATTTGTTGCCCAATTACTGGTCAAACAAGCCTTTGTAAGAGCTGCCACAAACATCAACTTTGACATTCTTGACCTACTATTTTCTGATCTTGATTGTCATTGTAATTTGAAATTATGAATATGGGTTACCTTCTTGCTTTTGGATGCCACAACTCTTCAACACCTTGATGAGTGAAAACTGTCTACTTTAAAATCTTCTTGTTGTTTTTCACTTTTTGATCTGTTAAATTTTATTGTTGACTGCTTATACTGATTCATACTTCTCTGTTGGTAGGCCAAAATCAAGGAGGGAAGAAGAAATACTCTGGCCGTCTTCTAATTAGTGCCTCAGCAACCATTGGTGCTCTGCTTTTGGTGGCACTTATGTGCTTTTGGGGATGCTTTCTTTATAAAAAGTTTGGTAAAAATGAAAGTAACACCATTGCAATGGATGTTAGTGGAGGTGCCTTGCAAACTCTTCTTAAAATTTTCTCTCAATAACCTTAAGAAAACCTCTAAACCAAATATGTGCCTCAACATCTAAGATTTAGCATCTCACGGCTAATGACCCTCTTTTTCAGGTGCATCAATTGTTATGTTCCATGGGGATTTACCATATTCTTCAAAAGACATCATTAAAAAATTAGAGACTTTGACTGAGGAACACGTCATAGGTTGTGGAGGCTTTGGAAAGGTATACAAGCTTGCAATGGACGATGGCAATGTATTTGCCCTGAAGAGAATTGTAAAATTGAATGAGGGTTTTGATCGTTTCTTTGAGCGAGAACTTGAAATACTTGGAAGCATAAAACACCGGTACTTGGTGAATTTGCGAGGTTACTGCAATTCTCCAATGTCAAAATTGTTGATATATGATTTTCTCCCTGGAGGTAGCCTTGATGAAGCACTTCATGGTAAAAAGCCAACTTTTGATTTCTTGTTCTTCACAAACAGTTAAGAAAAATCGAAAGTTCTTTAGCTGATTCCACTGATCTCAGTGCTAGATATGTGATAGTCCTCACTACTCATTTTTTTATTTACATAATGTGACTAGGCATTGTATCTACTGGTATTTCTGTTAGTGATAAAGTTTTCTTGCATCATGTGGATCTCTAGCTGTCCTTGCCCATGGCAAGTCATTTCATTAGCCCTGTGAAAAAGTGTAACACCTTTCACATGTGACAATCTTGAGATATTTGAAATGCAACTGTTGTTTGATGAAGGCAAACAAGTTCGGAGAAAATGATAAATAGTTATGATGGCTCATAATGAAACTTTCTCCTACACTGAACTTTTGATCTCAGATTTTTATAGTTTCTTTGCAATGACTGAACAGAAAGATCTGAGCAACTGGACTGGGAAACACGCTTGAATATCATTATGGGAGCTGCAAAAGGGTTGGCTTACTTGCATCATGATTGTTCCCCTAGGATCATACATCGTGACATAAAATCAAGTAATATACTACTTGATGGAAATTTTGAGGCTCGGGTTTCCGATTTTGGGCTTGCCAAACTGTTAGAGGATGAAGAATCCCATATCACAACCATTGTTGCTGGAACATTTGGTTATCTGGCTCCAGGTAAGAGATGGTATATGCTTGAACATTTTCATTGTATGCTTTTGATGCTTGAGCTACTTAGATTTAGGCAATCAGTGTATCATTTCTTTTCAGATAATTATTAACAGAATAGAAGAGGATTTTGAATCCATAAAAGACGTTTTGAGATCACACCCACTCCATATTGATGGAGAGATACCTAGTGGGTATCTGCTGGCTAACCAGAATTCTTTTTTGCCCATTTGCAATAACCAACAAAATAATTTGTTTATTGCTTATTCCTATTTTTTTTTTCCATTTACAGAGTACATGCAAAGTGGTAGAGCAACTGAGAAAACTGATGTTTATAGTTTTGGTGTCTTGATGCTTGAAGTATTAAGTGGAAAGCGACCTACAGATGCATCATTTATCGAGAAGGGCCTGAACATTGTTGGCTGGGTATATCTCTTTTGTGAACCTCTTTTGATTCCAGTCTCGGTTTGTCTTAACTCCATACGCATTTGTATAGCTTAAAAGTTAGGGTTTGGTATATTTGATGATAAAAGATGAGAAGTCAATCAATAACCAGTGTCAAGACTTAAAAAAATGAGATATCAAGTGTTGCTTTAACGTAGGCTAGTTCATGTCTGGCATTAGTTTTGAGTGGTCCGCTATCAACATGTTAGAGTTATACTACCCTTATTAGTTAACTTGAATTTTAGTGCAAGGTATTGCTTGGCTTGTTCTTTCCTCTGCTTTCATCTGATGCGCTTGCTAATGAAAGTGGTGTCTTACCTATTAATTTTAATCTTACGTAATAAGTTAAGCACCTGAGTTCAAATAAAATTAGTAAGGATTGGACTCTATCGTTTCTCGGATAACCTAATAAATCTTGAAGTGTTATTCATGTTAATGATGAGACCGCTGAATTAGAACTACAAGAAGATGTGTGATTGGATTTTGTTGGTTGCTCTTATGGTTCTCTTCTTTTATTCCGTATAAATTCAACCGAAAAGTACTAGAGTAGATACTCCAGGCAGACACGTGTCCAAATCGTTCTCTTATCTTTCATCTATTCCATCTCTTCAGTAGGTTTCTTTGTTGATCAGTATATTCCTGTTAGGACTGATCCCTGATGGCAACGTTGTCCATTTGGTATTCACTTCCATTATGAGGAAACACCCTTTTGTATAAGTGAACTTGTTTTCATTATCTGCAATGTTCTGAGTCTGTCAAATATGCAAGGCTTACTTCTTACGTTAAAGCTTCTTGTTGATGCAGCTAAATTTCTTGGCCACAGAGGATCGACAACGAGAGATTGCTGATCGAAATTGTGATGCGGTGCAGCTGGAAAGCCTTGATGCTCTGCTTTCAGTTGCCAGCCAATGTGTTTCTTCCAGTCCTGAGGACCGGCCCACCATGCACAGGGTGGTTCAATTACTTGAATCTGAAGTCATGACACCATGCCCAAGTGATTTCTATGATTCCAACTGAGTGAAAGCTATATGGTGGCAAATAAAGCCAGAGTTCACATCCATGACTGCTGCTTCTTGGAAGTGTCTGAGATGTGACGAGTTAGTAGATCAAGAAAGTCGGAGATTGTGGCAGTTTTGTGTCTTCATTTTCATTCATTTATTCTTTCTGCGGATTTCAGTGATGATTGGAAGGTACACGCTGCAACTATGTTGTATGGATCACTATGTGGGGAATTCACCAAGAATGCCCTTGCATTGCATGGGATGTCTTGATTTTGCATGGTTGTGCCAAGAATTATGCTTCACACGGGATTGGAATTTCCGGTCAAGTGGTATGGTTGTTATTCATCTGCTACCCTTCTCAATTCGGCTTGTATTTCGACTTCCTTTTCCTCTCTGGTTGTAATCCCCCACTGCATTACTCTCTTTTTTAAGTGTATATGATCTTCGTGTAAATTTATCATTTTCAAGATTCACATGCATTCACCATTTCTAGAAAATTTCTCTTTGCAATGGTCACGTAGATTCATGAAGGAGCTTTTTCGGTGGTAACTATACTTGATCTTTCCTGTTTTCAAGTATTAGTTCTATATTTCCATTCCAGCCAAGCACAGTCCCTTAAAGGGTTTACGTTTATGTATCTCGAGTTTAGAAAGAGAAGCTGTATGGTAAAGGGTCTGCCAATAATCAGCCATTCATATATCATCGAAGGCCTGCAGGCTTTATCTAGGAGGTAAAAGCAGCGTCTTCTACCAATGAGCAGTAGCTTAAACCGCATGATACCGCCTTTCTCACAGATACAAGTTTCAACCTGAAAATGGAAAAAGAAGACGCCCACATTGCAACCAATACATGTTGCAGATGAGTTTCATGTTCTACAAAATGGGTTGGCCTTGCCTTCAAGACTAATCAGGATAATATTTTACAAGTAAAATGCTTGTGAAGATCTAAAAGCTCATATTCAGAATTCCTTAATCTCATATTCAAGTTTTGTATTTGGTTTTAGAAAACCTAATACTTTGTAATTTCGATTCGAGAATCATATTGCCTTCTAGAAGGAACCATTTGATGTTACTGGTTAGTGGAGACACGAAAATGGATCAGATGTCAGAGCAAGTTTGCATGTCCAGACGCAGGCAGGGTAGAGACGCTTACTTCCGGAACCATCAACATACGAGTTCAGGATTCATCACTGCTACTGCCAATAAGGACAATATTCTTTTTTGTCTTCAGTCTCTTGCTAGCTCTATCATTCATAGTCCCCTCATCGTCGTTCAGCTTGCTATCTTCAGGATGTTCAGACCTTGTATACTTTCTGACTTCTTCAAGGATTCTACTACCATACATTTCTGTCTTCAACTTTCCAATTAGCTTTTCCAACTGCATCCATAATGGAATAGTTCAAAGATCAGTATCAGGTGATAGAGCTATTATGTGCCGACTGACAGTCAAGGAAACATAAAATCAGCTTTACATATGCTGCAAATTCCCCCAACTTTGCAAATGCAATCAAAGGACAGAACCATTCAACTTAGATTGGTCTTGACCTTGTTATACACAAGTACTAGAGCTGCCAGGTAACAATGTTGAATCAAGAAGAGGTATATCATCATTCAGAAGGCCAAACAGAATTCTGAAGAGCATTTGAAAGCTTCAACCAAAGAACGTTTATCAAAAAGTAATGCATTATTATGTCCTAGAGACATACCTCCTCCATTGAATTTGGTTTCTGGCGACTGATCATGCTCATCTGTTGACTAGACAAGATTGAATGTGGGAACAGTCCCCCCTGACCTGACGACAGTTCCTTCCTTAACTCGTCAAGTTTGAATTCCAATCCAGATAGGGTGAGGTTGCGTTTTGCAGATCTTGTGTTGCCATATCCATTCTTTTGTTTCCTCGAAATCTCAATCTTAACAATCTTCTTTCCTAATGTAAAATGATAGAAATCAAATTCATGTCATAAAGTTGTCCATTATTAAGTGTACCACTTGCAAATTATGCATAAATGGGATTTCAAAATAGTATCTAATCATAATGCAGAAGGTACCTAAGGTATAAGAAAATAAGAAAATACAATACAATAAGCATGTCCTCTTTCATTTGATTGACCCAACAAACTGGAAAGACACATAACACATGCAAAAACAATACAATGATGTTTGTCCTGTTATTCAATTGAAGAGACAAACTAATGTTCAAATGAGGCGAGAGATGGAAATCATGGAGAATAAAGTCCGAATGGAAAACGATGCATGCCTCAGAAAAATACATATCCCAATCAAGTTAAATCTTAACAAGGTTCCAGGTAATGTTTAGCCTAGATATTGGTAACCATTAGAACCATAATATGTTAGATAACCATCATCCTTACCCTGCAACACCTGCTTTGCCAGGGGTCCAACAGTCACATAAGCATTTGTGGCATAAGCTGTGTGCTGAAATTCTTCTTTCTACATGTGCCAGTTCAAAGTTTAAATTGGCGGGATGATCTCCAAGCATACTTTTTGAGAAAGGAAAAGAGAGATGCACATCACGAGCAGAATGTTCTAGCTAGCAGCAATTAGTTTATCAAAATAGCTTCTAGCATGAGATATGGAATTGAAGATACAGCAGTCTTCCATTCTATATGTATCTATAACCTTGTTCTGTTCTGGGCTCAATTTCCATAACAACCAAATGCTCCAACCCACAGAAAACATAAATGCAGACGAGTATGCAACACCCATGTTCACTAGGTTTGAAGAACACCCTAACAAACTTAATAGTAGTCGATTGTAATTTTTGGCTCTAGCACTATGTCAATTCATCCTCACATCAAATAAGTAGATGTTTTGGGTAAAGCTTTCAAAATTTTCCTCATAGTTCAAAATCGCCTACACTTGACAATAATTAGTCATATCAATACTTGACAATTAGAAAGAAAATATAACATAAATAACAACAGAATCTTAACACATTGCCTTGACTTAACATGTCTTGGTAATTGTAACTTGTGTTGCACATGATTTTATTTCAAATTTCCCTCAAGGCTGCAAGAGGATTCATTAGCTTTCAGATCATATGTTTGATGAGATACTAACTAGGAATTGTTATTGATCAAACACCACCGCAAAATTCCATTCTCTTTCTTTTATCAAACTTGTGACTTGCTCATGCCTATGAGAAATTGATATTCCTCTTACTTCGCCCTAGTTTCAAGGTTTTTACTTTTTCAACTATAGAGTTCAAACTTATATAGAAGTTTTACTTGTTAAACCATTAAAATATAGTTTATCCATGGACCATGTAAGTTTAGGAGAAAATGCATTGTATTTGCATGATTCATGATTCGTAATGTACAGAATTAGGGTTATATATACAAGTTTATCACCATTAAAGGAATTCTAATCCCTATGATCACTCCATAATCTGTAACACTACTACTAAAGTTCGAGTGTAAATAATAATCATACCCAACTTTTACAAATATAATTAACTCAAGCACCATTTAAAGCTTTTGTAAAAATAACTCCCAGTTGTTATCCAGTTTCTACATATACTGTAGAGATTAATTTTCGCTGCACTTTTTCACGAACGAAGTGATAATCAATTTCAATATGTTTAGTTTGTTTATAAAACACAGGATTAGAAGTAATATATATAGCAACTTGAACATCACAATTTTGCCGATAATGAGGTTTTAAGGCCAATTTCAGATAATAGTTGATATAAAGCCGCCCAATGATGAATGGTTGGGAATGACATGAACTGACTTACAACATTGACAAAATATGCAATATGAGGGCGAGTTACTATAAGGTTGTTTAAATTTCTAACCAATCATGTTTTTGAGGATCTTCAAGCAAGTCTCCGTCTTTGGTGAGTTACAAATTATGGGTCGTTGGAGTATTGCATGGCTTTGCTCCCAACCTTTTGGTCTTACTTGATAGATATACTACATATTTTCTTTGAGATAAGAAAATGCCTTTCTTACTCTCCCAAAAAGTACTTCAAAGATCCTAGATCTTTCGTGTGAAACCAACTATGAAAATGCCCTTAGAATCACTTATAGTAATGACAACATCATCCACATACACAACAAGGAGAATCACTCCAAATCCAAATTGATTGCAAAAGACCAAGTGATCAAATTTGCTCTTATTCATTCCAAACTTTTCCATTGCTTGACTAAATTTTCCAAACCAAGCTCGTGGACTCTATTTCAAACCATAAATAGACTTTTAAAGATGACAAACTTTCCCATACTCCCCCTGAGCAACAAACCCATATGGTTGCTCTATATACACTTCCTCCAAAGCTCACCATGTAAGAAGGCATTTTTTATGTCTAACTAATGTAAGGGTCAATCACAAGTAGCAGCCATAGAAAGGAATAGATGAATAGAGGCTAGTTTCGCAACCAGTGACAAAGTATCAGAATAATCCACACCATAAATCTAAGTATAGCCTTTTTTCACAAGTCGTGCTTTAAGTTGGGCCACTAATCCATCATAATTGACTTTAACTGCAGAAACCTATTTACATCCAATAGCCTTCTTTTTTACGGTTAAATTCACTAAAACCCACATACCATTAACATCTAAAGCATTGATAGACCTATTTACATCCAATAGCCTTCTTTTTGACGGTTAAATTCACTAAAACCCACATACCATTAACATCTAAAGCATTTATCTCTTCTATCATAGCATTACATCATGCAGGATGAGATAAAACTTCGTGAATATTTTTCGGGAGAGTTATAGAATCAAGTGAGGCAACAAAAGAGTATGAAAAGGAAGACCAATGATCATAAGACATAAAAGAATAAATAGGTTAAGTACATTAATGTTTACCTTTGCAAAAGGCAATGAGGAGATCAAAAGATGTTGGATCTGATGTCAAAGAAGATCTAGGAATCGAACTTGTATCAAAAAAATTGTCTTATAGAATAGACCAGACAGATAGGCGGTTGATGTGTATAGGTAACATTTATGGCCAGATAGACGATATTCTCTTTCAGGTATTGAAAAGATAGGGAAGAAAGGAATGTGTTCGAAAAAGGTAACATCAACAGACACAAGATACTTGTTAAGAGTTGGACAGTAACACCAGTATCCTTTTTGTAGACAACAATAGCCCAGAAATACAATATTTTAAGAATTAGGATCTAATTTAGTAACATGAAGACAAACATCACGAACGAAACTAGTGCCAAAAATTCAGTGTAAGAGAGAAGAAGGGTTTAGTAAGAAAAAAGATATTATAAGGGATCTCACTATAAAGAAGTTGATTAAGAAACAGGTTGTGGAGATTGCATCTACCCAAAATTGTTTAGGAACATTCCTTTGGAAAACGAGTGCTCTGGTAATTTCTAGCAAATGACTATTTTTCTTTTCAACCACACCGTTAAGATGGTGTGTTAACACAGAAGTATTGATGGAAAATGCCATCTTGAACCAAGTAGGCTTGAAATGGTATAGAAAAAGTTTCTTTAGCATTGTCACTTCTCAAAGTATGGATAGAGACATTAAACTGTGTTTTAATTTTAGTACAAAAAACAATAAAATGGGAGAATAATTCAAAAAGCAATTTCATTAAATAAAATCAAGTCACATGAGAGAAATAGTCAACAAATATTACAAAACCAAGTTTTGGACCTTGTAAGACATGAATCCCAAACGTCATAATGTACTAATTCAAAAGAAAAACTAACTTATTTATTAACCAAAGTGAAGACAAACGATGGTGTTTGGCAAATAGACAAAGACTCACAATCTAAACTAGCAACATGAAATTGTGGACATAACTTCCTCAATAGTTGTACAAAGGGACGCCCTAATCGAGAATCAACTTCAAAGGGAATTAAGACACTGGAACAAGCAATGGATTAAGACACCTAGGTATCCAAAATGTAGAGGCCTCTTGATTCAAGTCTTTTATCAATAATCTTCATCATAAAATCCTAAAAAATACAACGATCAAGAAAGAATAAGAGACAACAATTTAAGACACAAGTGAGTTTACTCACGGATAGTAAATGAAAGAAAATCCTGGTAAGTTTAAAACAGAAGACAATGATAATAATAGAATGGGGTTAACAATGTCAAAGCCAACAACAAAGGAAATAGATCCATTAGCTAAAGTACTATAGATAGAAAATGAGTGTTTATGGAAAGAAGAAGAAAGTTTGGGATTATTTGTCATATGATCTGAGGCACCATAAACAATAATCCGTTGTGTGGAAAGGGAAAGAAGACATGCAATAGTGTTACCCTGAGTCGGCCATAGCAAAAATAAGGTGAGATGAATTTTTTAATGTTTCTTAATGCTGAGTGAATTTAGCAAATTCATAAATAGAAACTGTAATTGTCTTCTCAGCAAATGAACTAAGTGGTATTGTTGTAATTGCAAAATAGGCTGAATGAATTTTTTGATATTTATTTTGTAACTTCTAACAAGTGCATTTGGTTTGGCATGGCTCATGACTACATCGACAAATAATTCCTCCTACAGATTGATTCTTATTGTCCCAATTTTGCATTCCTCCTCTGTTATTATTCATATGAGATGACTTTCCAATGTTAGATCTATTATTCCAACTCATAAGAGCACTAGAGGTCTAAATAGTAGGAACAAGAAATGCACTGACACCTGTGCAAAGTATTCGGGTAAAGACCTCGTATATAGAGGAAATCTCAATGCCGAAAAGAGACTTAGCTTTAAATTGTGAGTTGAGGCCAACTGAAAAACTCATGATTGTCATCTGCTCCCGTTGAGCTTGTTGGACTTTAACATCAAGAATAAACAATAACAAAACATTTAATTCATCATAGGTCTTTTTGAAATTCATAAAATAGCTTCAAAAGATTGGTTTTGTTCCTCAGCCTGATAAAAACCCTTATACACTTCATATATATGAGAAATATTTCTTTTTCCAGAAAACAAAAATTTACTCACAATGATCAGTCCTCAGACTGACGAACTCGTTGTGAATAGAGTTTTAAATTTGCAAGAATAATCAAGCATCATTTCCCAATCATTTCTTGCGAGTATGATCTGATGTACGAGCATTGATAAGGTGATGATCCTTAGAAATTTCGAAATAATTGAGACTCGTTTATTTATATTTTGTGAATGTAGACATCAGAGAAATGACATCGTCGGGACTAAACTTTTGTGTTCCTCAGCCATAGAAATAACAAGGTTAAAAGAAATCTAGAATAACCAAAAGTAAGTTGAGTGGGTCAAAGTCAAACCAAGAAAAGAATACTTAAAACAATGTCTTCTGAATCTTTTAAGTGATTAAAACAATGACTTGCAACAAAATAGATGATGCGCACCCAAACAATGAGTAGCAAACAAAACTATTCAAGAAGATAATCTAGTAGCAACAAGCACTAATAGATGACCCACACCCAAAACGAGAGCAATGAGCAATGAGCAACGAGCAACGAGCAACGAGTAGCAAACAAAACTATCCAAGAATATAATCTAGTAGCAACAAGCACTAAGGAACAACAGCTAGAAAGAATACCTATCAGCAGGTCACACGATACTAGTAAGGAGGAAGAGTAGTGGCCCTCAGAAACGTCAAAGATCTGAGGAAAGACCCTAAGAAGCGTCGCACGAAAGAGACAATATCAGAGATGCAGTGAGGAAGGTGAAGCTCCGTCGGATGTGCTGGCACATGCCAGCACATGGGAAGATGGCAGAGGAGACAGGTGGCACTTGAAACCCACGTGTAGAGTTTCTAATGGCCAGTATTTGGGAGGGAGCTAGTCAGCAGGTGGCGGCCCAAATGGTGCTGGCAATGAAGCTAGACACTCACTTAGATGAAGCTAAAGGTGGACACCCAAAAAACTCTACTCTTTTAGGCAGAACAAAACTAACCCTCAAATAAACCCAGACACTTTGATACCATGTAAATTTAGGAGAAAATGTACTGTATTTGCACGATTTGTAATGTCCAGTGCTAGGGTTATATATACAAGTTTATGAACATTAATTAGGAAATGCAATCCCTATGATCAAGGAATTATAATCCCTATGATCACTCCATCATCTATAACTCCTATAATCACTCCATAATCTATAACAGAACATAAACGACGCCAATACAGTTTGTAAAACATATTCAAGTAGTTAAGAATAAGGCCTCCACTAAAAGATTTCAAAATGTCCGAACTTAAAATAATAAAGGATTAAATTAAGAGGGTTGACTATCTCAGTATTATATCTCATATGGTCAACCACAAACATAGTATTTACAAATTTGGATAGTGCTTGTCGGTATAGAGAAATGTTACCAGAACACGATCTGTTATAAGCTGTATTACAAGTTGTTCCATGTCCTCTCTCTTGAGGTCAGAACCTGGTTATCATATAGAAATGGCATACATATTACTCATATGAGTTTCGTGTGAAGTAGTTAATATATGATTGTACAAAGTCCAAAATAAGTAGGTATATTGTTCTCTTCCATCTAACAAAAATTTCATAGAGCAAAAGACATGTTACTATATAGCTCCTACTTAGACATCAAGTAAATTAATGATATGATAACATGAGCAACATTTGGTGCAATCAATATAAATACTGAAAGAACGATTCTACTGCTAATACATAGTACGGTAAGCAAGGATATGAATGTTGCATGAATTGTCCAAACCAACTCAAGGCACCAACCTAATTCCTTGAGTGAACTTTTCATTTTGTCAACTAATTGCAACATGGTCAATCTTTGATCATTTGCTTGCAAATCTTGCAGCAATGAAACCATCTTTTTTGCATGAGCTGAAAAGCACGCATACAACATAAATCTTAATAGCTATGCATCATTTTAAGAAAAAGATAAAGTAAATTAACAGGCAAATAACAAGAAAATGACTGAGGAATAAATTTAATATCCAATAACAATTAAAAGAGATGTTGAACAAATGAAAATTTTAGGATGGACAAAATGAAGTTTATAAACACATATAAAACAACTATAATATAATAATAGCATTTCTATAGAATCAAACAAGAAAAGTCTTAATAGAGGATGCAATGAAAACTCAAAATGCTACACTAAACACAAAACAAATCTAAAATACGTGTATACACCTTACCAAAAACTTAGTAAAAACGAAAAATACGCTTATTATTAGGTCAAATATGAATTTTCGTTTGAGGTATTCTTAAAGTCGCATCAATTTCACCCCATAAAAAATCCATCTCTTAAGAGTGTAGCAAATCAATATTTGAATAGTCCTAACATTATGCAATTAATTCTCATTACTTATATTTCAGTTTCAAGTTGACATTTTAGCGTAACCCAATCAATGAACTCTAACCTGAAAGGCAGTTTTTCCCAAAGTATAGATAAAATGGAAGAAGTTGACAAGTTCTAGGTATATGTTTCATTGAGACGTAAGTATTAGTCTCGTAAAAGATAACTCATCTAAAGATGGTCGAAAGAAACTGGCAAGTAATTTAATTTCCCATCTTTATAATGAGCAACTAAATTCACATAGATTTGATTTATCACGTTAGGGAAAGGGATTCGCAAAAGGTGAGTGATTCACCCACTCATAAAGAAACCATATGCAATAAATTCATAGATGCCAACTCCGTTTGTATCACCTTTGCAAAAATCGACTTGAAGATGCATAGGTTAACTGATAACTGATATCAATACAGATTAAAGTCCTCAATCTTGAATGAATTAATGAAGAAATATAACTAGGGCTATTCAGGTTGAGTTTGCTGTAAGGATAGAACAGTAGAAAATTAGAAATTGGAACTAGAAGGAGTTGATCATAGAATTGCACAAATCACTTGGGTGAAACATGGGTTGTTGAAAATATAAACTGCATGTTATTTGGTGAAGGTAACTGTAGAATAAGGAGAATGAACAAGAGTTTTCGCTACATTCTATTAGAATAATACACGTATTTATATATGAATATATCAGCTAAACTAGGAAAGTAATCCCTATGATTATGCTAAAATCCCTAAGAATATGTTATTTACATTAGCTTTATAATCTCTATGATTACGTTATAGATTGTAACAGCTATAATAGCTGCTATATTCTATAACACTTCCCCTCAAGCTGGAGCATAAATATTGATCATGCCCAGCTTGTTACAAATATAATTAACCCGATTCTCCCATAATGCTTTGGTGAACATATCAGCTAACTGGCTCCCTGTTCTGACATGTTAAGTTGAGATTGATCTATCACCAAGCTTTTCCCGAGTAAAATGACAATCAACTTCTATATGCTTGGTTCTCTCGTGGAACCAAGCATTGCCCGAAAGAAAGTGAGTGGATATTTAGACAGAGACAGAGGAGGTGACGCCTAAGGAAGAAACTGGTACGGCAAATGGCAATTCACGTGCCTTCACAACGGACATCTGGGATTGTGGCGGTGTGTGTAAGTCACACGCTGGAAATCCGGCGACCGGATTTGAAGGCGTGGCCAATCGGCACCTGTAGTACCTTGTGAAGAAGGTGAGAAAAAAATCTTCGAAAGTGTCTTACCCACAAATCTCACCCACAAACAACACTGCCGAAAATGAAAATTTTCAAGAGAGACCCATAAACTCGACCAGGCTCTGATACCATGTAGAATAAGGAGAATGAAGAAGAGTTTTCGGCACATTCTATTAGAATAATAAACGTATTTATATATGAATATATCGGCTAAACTAGGAAAGTAATCCCAATGATTATGCTAAAATCCCTAAGAATATGTTATTTACATTACCTGTATAACCCCTATGATTATGTTTTAGATTGTAACAGCTATAACAGCTGGTATATTCTGTAACACTATCCAAACAATAAACATCCACAAGAATTAAACTTCAACAATTTGTCTGAAGAATATTCCATTTGAAACAAAGATTGGAACATAGCAGTCAGCAGATATACTTGTTTCAAGAAGCTTAAAGATAAAGTGATTGGAAATAGCAATATACATATGTACTTGTGTGAAGAAGCTTACAAGATACATCAACATCAGTAGCCTCACTTGAGAAAATACAATTATCACACATCCCTGCAACATAAAAGAACAAATTTTCCAGATCCTATAATCAACGGTATATGATGGTTGCAAGCAAAAAGGAAACAAACACACACCTTTGCAGTCTTGCAATGGCTCACCAAAATGTCTGAAAAAGGCATCCCGTCGACACTGTTTCTTAGACTGAAACAAGGTAAGATCAATATAACTCTCTGTGTACAGAAAGTTGATGTATACATAAAAGAGACTAGATTTGAGGAATCTCAAACTATGGTCTAGGTCTTGTACAACATTAGTATTAAAACTATATTTCTTGTTGATAACTTGTAGTTGAAGTTAGGGAAGTGCTTCAACTAGAGAGTTGTTTTATCCAGCTTTTCTTGTTTTGCTAGAAACTATCATTAGCAAAATCAACTCAAAATTCTCACAACATGAAGAATCACTTTATTACCAGTCAATCAAAGATAATGAAATTCCCCTAGGCGAAAGAAGCTTATAGCAATAATGAGGTTATATCCTAGTTATTGAGGACTGATATTCATATAAAATCTTGTATTTTCAAAATTACCAGCCTGTTGTAATTGCAGCTTATAGCAATAATGACTAGATTATTTATAATATACATGACAATATCAGACAATACCTGACAATATCGGACAATGTCGTACAGATTCTGCAGGCCAGAGTTCTCATAGAAGACCATTGAACTCTGTTCAGAGGGAATTCATTTTAATCCGAATATAAAACATGTGCATAAAAGATTGATGCTTTAATTAGAAGCAACTGATTGACAAATATACCTGCCTCGGAACATCACCAGGCCTAAAAAAGAGTAAACAGTCTGAAGGTAAACCATCTCTTCCGGCTCTACCACTTTCCTGAAGCAAGGGAAATTTTAGTGAACTGTATTCAGCAGAAGTACAATTGTGGGAGGTAAAAGGCTAAACCTGGTAGTATGTTTCCATTGATTTACTCAAACTATGATGGATGACAAACCTGACTACAGGAAGCTGGTGAGTGTTAAACTAAAAAGTATGCATTTAAGAATTTACAAAATAAAAAAACTAAGGACCTGGTAAACAGTTGTATTACTACAACATTCCAAACTAAATTTCTTGAGGAATAACTTCAAGAATACTAATTCATATGCACATGCATATGGCAAAGATAAATTGTAATACCAACCATCAGGTTTGTTGATTCCCATGCCAAATGCCACCTGTGATACAAAAAAGGTATTAGAGGCGAATAAAGGACCAATTCCATTGAGAAAAACATGACATTTGGAATGGCTCATACCGTTCCAACAATGACTTGCAACTTATTTTTGCTCCACCTGTTGCATGAAATTAATAAAAATTTCCACAGAGCACAAGAACATAAATATTTTTACTGACCTTATAGCAATACTACCTCATATGAACTTTTTCGCGAGCATTTACATCCATATCTGCATGATAATAATCAGCTGAAATTCCTCTTGCACGTAACTCTTTTGCAAGCTACACTTGTTTAAAAAATAAAATAAAGTTAGGCACATTGGCGAATCAACTTATGTTCAGTCAGTTAGAGCTACCTTTTATACATTTTAGTAAGAAAGACAATAATTTAGAACTTATCAAAGAAAAATAAACAGGAAAGTATATTGAAATATCCCAGTTCCACCATTGGAGTTCAACACTACAACCAACAACAGTGACACCAGAATGAAAAAAAAGGGTACTATCAATTATTTCAATTACAGCTAAGCACATATTTAAATTAATGTAATCCCAGTCACTTGAATTGTGCAAGTATTTGAGTAGAAAAGCACAAACCTGTTCACATTCCTTTCTGGAGAAGCAGTATACTATCCCAGATTCATTATTTGGATATGATTCTTGAATAAATTCAGCAATCTCATCAATAACCACCTTTCCAACTGATGATTTTTCACGTACCTTCAGAGTTGAAATGCATGTTTAAGCTCCAACAGTGTTCCAGAGACTTGAAAATAAATAAATAATACATATCTATATGTATAAATATGTATGTATACCATATAGAAAAGATTTGGCCTGTTGACTGTGCTGACAAATTTAATGCACTTTGGAATCTTCAACATCTCAATTAGGTCATACTGAACTTTCTGTGTAGCAGTTGCCTGCATGACAAATCAAAATTGTCTGTCATTACAATTAACCTAAGTTCAAATTAAAACCACATCTTAAATAGTCTATTTTTTATTAGCATAGAGATAAGGTAACGTACTGTCAAGGCTAGAACAGGAACATTTGAAAACTGTGTTTTTAGAAGACCGAGGTTCTTATAATCTGGGCGAAAGTCATGACCCCATTGACTACAGCAATGTGCTTCCTGCAATGTAATTGCAAGTGATGAAAACTTATATATTGTCAGAAATCAGCATTAGAAGTAATTCAATCACTTAGCATGCATGAACCACTTGCAACGGAAACATACTACCAGTCATTTGTAACAGCCTCTCTTCTAGTTAAGAGTAAGGTTGTATACTACTGGACCTCTCCAAACCATGCATGTCAGCGAAATTTTTACTAGGTGTTATTGTTGTTGTTAGCATGCATGAATCATCAACATAACTTATACAGATAGTTACAGCATTCACCACTTAAATATGAAACAAATGCAAAAATCTAAATCATAGGTGCGGAACTTATACATTGGCTAGCTGCTCTTTGAGCTAGAATTGAAAAAGAAAAAGACTTGAGGAAATGTGCTCTATAGCCTTAAGCAACTCTATTCACGTTATTGTCAGGAATGAACTGCTCGATTTGATGTGATTGAAGGAAAATAGCAATTATAGTTCCTTTTTTTATTTAGAACCAATTATTGATGTGTCACATTATTGCTTCCCATTCTATGTCTCACAATTCCACAAACTAACCATCGAGACCATATTTTTGTGATCACTTTCTCAAGTACACTAGTCAAGTACTCCTAAAGTTTACTCATATCGGCTTTGAAGATGAGATTTTGGTTGCCATAGGAAACTTCTTGGAATATACCTTCAACCAAGCCACGTTGAGATTGGTTGTCAATTTGTATGAAGAAGGACTATAAGGAAATTAACTGTGTGACAAAAAATAACGCCAGCTACTTACTCTTCCTTTAATATGGCAGTGGTTGCATGATTTATTAATATTAGCATGAAAAGCAGTCAAAAAGAAATAAATGTGGAAAGAAAAGACAAAAACTACACACTCACATCAATTGCAATTAACTGTGTGACACAAAATTATGTCAGCTACTTACTCTTACTTTAATATGGAAGTGGTTGCATGATTTATTAATATTAGCACGAAAAGCAGTCAAAAATAAATAAATATGGACAGAAAAGGTAAAAACTACACACTCACATCAATTACAATTAACTGACACAAAATTATGTCAGCTACTTACTCTTACTTTAATGTGGAAGTGGTTGCACGATTTATTAATATTAGCATGAAAATCAGTCAAAAAGAAATAAACATGGAAAAAAGGGTAAAATCTACACACTCACATCAATTGCAATTAGAGAGAGACGACCAGCATTATGGCACTTTTCAAGTTTAGAAATAAATCTTTTGCTCTTTGATATCTTTTCTGGAGTAGCGTACAACATTTTAAGCTCTCCTTCGCCCTTTTCAAGGTTCTTATATATAAACTTCTCATTTTCCTTGCTAGTTGTAGAGGTCAACATACATGCTGGAATGCCTAAAGCAGCCAAACCCATCACCTGAGTACTTAATTATAATTAGTAAACCTCAGTTCAGTTAAATTAAAACACATGAACATATTTAAACTTTAAATCAAAAAATTCACACCTGATCTTGAATTAAAGAAAGTAAAGGACTAATGACAAGGGAAATCCCATCATGAAGAATAGCGGGAAGCTGATAACACAGACTCTTGCCACCACCTGCGGCCATAATTACTAGAACATCCCGTCCGCTCATGATAGCATTTATGATCTGTTAAAAGTCTGGTAGTTATTAGTAAGTACAAAGATTAAAGAATCATCAGCATCGTTCACATGGATTGATAAGGGATACATGCATTAAAAAAAAAAGGCTCCCTCCCTTCACCAAAGCCTTTCTAGAGCCATTATCTTGGTGAAATTATGTCTACGACTCCATTTCATGTTTCTGATTATGTACAACTCACAAATCTTATTTAAGATATCTAAAGTTCCCCATCAATCTCCTGTCGAAGTTTTGAGTCCTTAAAATTCTAGCTCTGTGCCACTCAAAAAGGTTCACAGAAATACTGAATATCCTTGATTACAAAACTTTTATCCTACATCAGATTGAAGAATTCATCCAACCCTCTTAATTTTCTTAGTCCAATCCTGCATCCACGATATTGAAGAATGCAGGAGCTATTTTTTCAGTTCTTTGTAGTACAAGAAGCATGAAAGTGCAAAATATTCATGAGCATAAAAGATGGAAATTAACAAGATCTTATCAAACTAGCTTGCAGCTTTAACATCCGCCAACGGTAAGCAATAACATGCAAAATTCAAGATAGCTTTTAAATACCAAATATAGCATATAACACAATTTCAAAGATGTTTATACCTTCCCATGCATGGAAAAATCCCTCTGTTTTATCAAATTCAAATGAAATTGCCACCACTAATCAATATCAATGGAACTTAAGATCCCGAAACATTAAAAGTTTAACAAATGGTTTTCTCAGTCATAACTTTTGCGAACTTCAGAAGGCAATGGATTTCCATTTTTTTTTAGTATACTGGTTTCATAAGATAAACTTCGAGTTATACTTTAAGTAGTCGTGTTTGGTAATAGGCTAAAATATTATGATAATTCTATTAGATAAACTTCTTGATATTTGTTGAGAATACCCACATGTGAGTGTCCCACGTCGAAAAAAAAGATGAAAGAAGATTAATATATAAGCTTAGTAGGCTACTCCACTTATTGCCAATCGATTTTACGATGAAACCTCAGTTGAGCTTGTGTTTGGTCTAACTTCCTTCTCGTGTGGGCCCGTAGGCCCTTTGCAAATTCTAACATGATATCAGAGCCAATGAAGATCTTGGCCTACTATTTGCCTCAAAAGGGAGTCTATCATTTAAGCAACTGGATAAGGATTTGAAGTCTGTATGGAGCAAGTAGCCCAGCAGTAGTTTGCCGCAGAAGGGGGCCTATTTGAATCTCAATCAGAAGTCCAGCCCTGATAAGGATTGTTTACGTACCTCTCCAGATTGTCCAAATAAAAAAGTGACTCACATGTGAGGGGGAGTGTGAGAATACCCACATGTGAGTGTCCCACATCGAAGAAAGAAAGGAAAGAAAACTAATATATAAGCTTTGTGGGCTACTCCACTTATTGCCAATTGATTTTAGGATGGAACCTCACTTGAGCTTGTGTGTAGTCTAACTTTCTTTTTCGTGTGGGCCCATAGGCCCATTGCAAATTCTAACAATATTTAATGTATCAAAGACATAATATTAGATACTAATATTACGTCTTTAGTAATTCTTTTAGATATTCAAAGTATTCCAATCTAAGAATGCTCAAGGATATGAAACAAAGCCACAAAATGTCTGTGAAATGAAATTGCAGATCCTTTATTTATATCAACATGAACTAGATATTAAGAAATTAAGACAGAAACGTAAGGACGGATAAATACAAGGCCATGAAAAAGGGATTAAAATACAACCTTTTGCACACTGCTTTCTCCTTCCGTGGACCAAGCTTGTTATCACAAGTCTTCTGTACAAGCTAAACCCCTAGATGAACGTCAATAACTAATTTACTAACTGTTCATAGCAGCATTTACCTTTTATAAGAACTTCTTAACCCCTGTTAGAACCTACCCCCATATACCTACCTGAGGGCTATGATAATCCAAACTGATTAAGGTAGCTAACTCTTGGCTTTACCTAGAAACCGAGCAAGCTTTCACCTTTAAAACTTGTCGTTTGGTTCGAGAGTAAATTCAGTATAGTGCTACACAGCAGGATACTAGTTTCTAAAACATGACGGATTACTCACCTCTCGTTGATTAGCACGATAAGTGGAAATGCCAAAAACGTTGAGCTTCACATCATCAGCTCGAGAATCCCAATCAAAAGACCCTGACCAATTTTCCAAAGTTTTCATTTGTTCATCATCAGCAGAAGTTTTGCTTGTTTCCAACTCCAACAGATCCTTCAATTCAGATTTTCTTTCATATAACTTCTCTTGTTGTTCCAGTAATCTCCTTATCTGGGCTGCCAAGAACAGCAAGAATAACCTCGTGAACCAGTAAACATATGCAAGAAAATCAATCCTTTATTTCCATTTGTTATACCCGGTTCAGAGCTAGTAAAAATAACCAAGAAAAATAATTCCTGTACACGAACTTGTTATACCCAGTAGAGAACCGGTAAACATAACCAAGAAAAATCACTGCTTTACGTCAAACTTGTCATAAGCAGAGATTAATTTACATGAAAATGGGTACCTTGAACATCTTGAATCTCAGTTTCCAGGTTGTCAAGCTCTTCCAATATCTCTCCAGTTTCCATTCTTTTTTGTCGAAGTAAAAGCTCTCACCAGCAACAATTCGAACCTACCGAGTAATCAGATTCAGACGAAGAAAAAGAAACGTGAATTGGGCTTCAAGACCAACCGTCACTGTGAAAGCACTCTCGCATATCAAATCTGAAAGTGTATAAATTTCGTGTGATTATAATTTTTTAAATTTTATTACAGTATTCACTTTTCTAAGCCCGATTCTATTTTTATTTTTTGTAATTTTTTTGCTTCTTTTTTTTAAAAAATAAAAACTTATTTGATTAAATTTTGTAATATAAAAATTAAAAATAAAAATATGTTTAATTGAGATATGTAATAAAAAAACTAATAACAAAAACATGTTTAATTTTATCATCTTATTTCTATTTTTGTAATTATACTCTTATGTTAATAATTTTAACATAATATATTATATTTTTAATTAATTAATTATCATTATAGATAAAATTAAAATATATGTAAATTAAATATATCTTTTAAAAATTACATATTAATTAGAATCTAACATTATTTACTACTCATTTTCAATAATTTTTATTGGTAATCAAATCACACTCAAATCTGACAGAAAAGTGACGTGCATTAATGAAATTACAGTGATTGCAAGACGGCTTTTACTAGACTTCAAAAGTGAGAGCTTGGTTCTGGTGGTATTGAGACCTTGCTTGGCGAGTTATGCTCGAAGCTCGTCAACTTTAAGGCATATCGCCAGTCTTCTTCACGGGCTCACAAGTTTCTTCCTTCGTTCTTACTCTCTCCCTTCAACTGTGCTTCTCATTCAACGAAGGGTGTAGTATTCTTATTTCGTTCTGGGTTATGCTCTTTGGTTCGATTATCTCTTTTGCTGCTTCTACTTCTTGCTTTCTATCCAATTGTCTATTATTGAAGGGGTTCTAAGGACCAACAGCGTTAGATCATACAAATAAATTTTTACCATAAAGGTGATAGATGTTGTTTGTTTGCACCCGAGGAGCCCGAAAACTCCAGTCTCTTCTTGCTGCTTTGCATTGTTACGTTACCGTCCTACAAGGGCCGCGTTTTTACCTTGTTCATCTCGTGTAGTTTTTTGTATGAGATCCTTCGACTTTTTTTCTTTTTTTAACCACACTTATTTTTCATTTCTCTGCATCTCTGTTCAAGTATCATTCTGGGCATGCTCTTTGGTTAGATTATTTCTTTTACTGCGTCTACTTCTTTCTTTCTGTTCGATTGTCTGTTATTAAAGGGGTTCTAAGGTCTGAAGGCGTTACGTGCTTCTGGAATCTGTGCTGCGTGTATGTGTTTGTTGCATACTTTTTATCTGGTGGCTTTAACATAAGTTTCATTTGAAGCTGCCGCTGGTGCTACATTGTTTTCCTTGTGGTAGTCAAAGTTCAAAGCTGCAGATAGTATTACTGTTGTTGGCGAAGAAGCGTAAGCTAGCAAAGGGAGCAGACAACTTTGACGCATCACAGTCTGACAATTCGGCGGAGCAGCCTGTCCCTGTCACCCATCAGCTGTGAGTACGTATCTCTGCCATCTTTATAATTACACTACATGTTATCTATAATTCTGCTGTCATAGTTTGTCTGTTTGTATTAGTAATAATAATAATAGTTGTCTTTACTATTTTATAATACTATTATCCTTATTTTTATTGTTATCACTATTAGTATTATTATTTTATTAGTCATCATTATTCTTTATTTTCATCTGTATTATTATTATTACTACTAGTACTATTTATTTATTTATTTATTATATTTACAACTCTTATTAGTATTATTATTTATTGTTATTTTACTATTATTGATATTAATATTTTAAATTTATTATCTATATATATATATTCTTTTTTTAACTAAAATTAATTTTAAAACTTTTTTTGTTGGTAAAGTTTTTTTAAATGTTAATTTTATGCTATTAGTCTTTTTTTAATAAATTAAAAAAAGTGAAAAAATTTTGTTATGTTTCCTTTTATTATTTATTTTATTAGATATATATATCCATTTACTATTTTCTATTTCTTATTTATTTCATTTTATTATATTATTTTTATTTATTTATTTATTTATTCTTTCTTTCTTTCTTTTATTTATTATTATTATTATTGTTGTTATTATTATTATTACTACTACTACTACTATTATTATTTTTAATAGGATTTTCTGGATATATTACTATAATTATTTCTAGGGAGGGGTCAGCTAGTTTTAGCTTTCAAGGATTTATTAAGATCGAACTTGCGAGAAACGTAAGAGGCACGGATTAAGAAGAATGCTGTCCGACAGAGTGAATGGACTCAATGCAAGCAGGTCGGCACGCAGAACTTGCAAGAACAAAGTCGAAGATGATTTAATAAGAATAGGGTCTTGGAACGTGGGAACCCTCACGGGAAAGTCTTTGGAATTGGTAGCAATTTTAGCCAAGTATAGGATACACATAACATGCATTCAGGAGACTAGGTGGGCAGGAGCCAGAACAAAGGAGATAGGGGGATTCAAACTATGGTACTCGAGTAGTCCGAGAAAGCAGAATGGGGTAGGTATATTAGTGGACAAGAGACTAATGAACAGGGTAGTGGAGATCACAAGGGTCAATGACAGGATAATGGTGGCAAAAATTGTCCTAAGTAGTAGGGTTCTCAACGTAGTATGTGCGTATGCATCTCAAGCTGGCACAGACGATCAACAAAAACAAATGTTTTGGGAAGCGCTGGATGGGGTGCTACAACAAATTTCTTTGAATGAGCAAATCATCCAAGGAGGGGATTTTAACAGGCATATAGGGGCGGATTCAGATGGATATATAAGGACGCATGGTGGCTTTGGATATGGATCTAGGAATGATAGTGGGGTTGATTTATTGGACATGGCCATTGCATATTAGTTAGTGATAGTAAATTCCTTGTTTAAGAAAAACGAAGCGCACTTGGTAACATTTCATAGTAGTTCTACCAAGACACAAATTGATTATATCCTTATCAGGACAAGAGCCAAATCATGGTGCAAGGATTGCAAAGTACTTCCGGCTGCATGCTTGTCAACCCAACATAAATTGCTAGTTTTAGATCTACAAATTAAGGGATGGAGGGCTCAACCATTTACCGAGAGATTTCGCAAAATCAAATGGTGGAGACTACATGGAGACATGGTGGAACTTTTTAGGACTGAAGTAAGAGCTAATACACCATGGGCGGTGAGTGGGGATGCAAATTAGATATGATAAGGAGTAGCCCTTGTGGTGAGAGAGACTGCCACAAAACTCCTAGGGGTTTCTAAAAGACAGGGGGCAGGCGATTGGAATCTTGGTGGTGGTTAGACGAGGTACAAGAGACGGTAAAGGCAAAGAAATGAGTTTTTCAAGATATGTTGGACAGTGCTACTGAAGTAGAGCGAGTAACAAACAGAGTGTTGGACCCCTAATTTTCTTGAAATTTTTGAATTATAAATTGACATTAAATGAGAAATTTGTGGTGAATTGGTCATGTGCAAAGAAAAAGACAATTTAT
>JAOSBK010000001.1:18006521-18020275 GCA_027568895.1 Erythroxylum shatona | reverse complement strand
GATGCCATGTGAAGTACAGTAGTGATTGCTCGTAGTTCACCCTTATCGTAGGGTATGTATCGGAATGACCTACGGGCGTCCCGGTGTATACCTTATGGTAAGGGGGTGCTACATTTCTGTCACCAATGGTAGTCTGGCATATGTGTTTCACTTGTTGTTTTGCGCCATCTGGGAGTGTAACAAGCTCGTATATGTTGTTTATTTCATGCTCATGGTAGAAATCTAGGTTTGTCCATTTGTGATGATGCACCTGCATTGATCAACCATATGCATTCATTTTCTGCATTATGAACATTAGGGTAGTTTGTGCTATTACCTGCAAAATTTGCAAGTCAACCCAACTTTACCTCTCCCGTGGCCTTCCTTTTGATTGCTTTAGATATCTCCTATCGTATGAAAGCGGTTAGGCCTTGTGGAATTTGGCCACTCCTTTTTGTATACTCATTATGTTCTTGTTGTGTGTCCGCAGGAGTGTCATTGATTATAGCTAGGTTGGCCTAACTCTTCTGGCCAGTCAGTTCTTTATACCAGTCAGGCACATCGTGGATCTTAAAGCAAGTCTTTATGGTATGTCCTGTTTTCTTACACTTTTAACAATACTTGTCCTCTTTTTTTGAATGGTTTTTTTTGGTATTGTTGCTATTGTTTCTGCCTTCTTTCTTGGCATTAGAGTTGGATTGTCTCACCATCATCGCTACATTCAGGTTACTGTCATTGCTAGCACTTATTGCCTTTTGTCTCTCCATATTTTGCATCATGGCAAATGCTTTATTTACCATGGACAAAGGTTCCATTAACTTGACTTGGTTTATTATGTGCTCATAATCTTCATTTAAGCTCATCAAAAATTGCACCAATATGTGTGTATTTTCCTTGATAGTAATTGTTTTAGCAACATCACAAGTGCATGTAAGTATTAAACTCAGGCTAGCTAAATCATCCCAGAGTTTTATTTAATTTTATGTAATATGTGCAAATGGTAACATTACCTTGCTTAAAAAGGTTGATTTCCCTTTCTATTTAGTACAATAGTGGTCCGTTGGCTTCACCGAATCTCTCTCTCAGTTCCTCCTAAAGCTTCTTATCTGTGAAGAATGATATGAAGGCATCACCAAATTCCTTGACCATAGAGTTGAGTATTCAAGACTTGACCATGGAATCTGCCCTTCTCCATCTGGTTTGGTTGTATGCATGTTCCATCTATGAAGGAAAGTGTGTCTTTAGTGTATAGAGCTATCATCATTGATTTGTTCCAAGTTAGGTAGTTGTTGCCATTAAAAAGGGTAGTAAGTAGAGCAATTCTAGGGTTTTCAATATTTGTTATGGAATAATTTTCTAGGTCTGGGTTCTGTGTAGGATTAGGGTTGTTAGTATCACTATCAACCATGTTAGACATTTTGGTAGGTAGGGTAAGGTGGATCATACCATTGGCTCTGATACCATAAAAAGAAGGTTTACGTTGATGAAGAAATTTCTTATTTCATCATAATCTGAATATGTATAGATATGGATTTTATACTAGACATAAAGAAGTGCTATTGGCTACTGTGTTGTGAAATCTGTAACAGAATTGACAGCTAATATAATTCTATTACAGTAGAAGCTACTAGTGTTCTGTACAAAAAGAAAGGAAATAAAACAGAAAGGTTCACGTGATTCTTTCCCAAATTTGTGGTGTGAGTAAGTTTAAGTAATGAGTTTAGTGGGTCATGGGTCACCCCATGGGTCATAGGTCACTCCAAGTCTCTTAACGTTATTCATTATTGTTTGTGTATCCTAACAAATTTCCCCCTACAAATATATTTATTTAATTTCTATAAATTTAAGTAAGAATGTAATTGTTATTGAAAATTTAAAGATTTTGATTATGAGTCATTTTATATAAAAGTCAATTATTTTTATATAGAACAACATAATTTGTGAATAGATAATAGAAATAAAAGAATTCAATTATTATTTTTGATGTGAAACAAGTCAATTTATAAATTATTAGTAGAGAATAAAAAAAGAATTACTTTTGTCATTCCTAATAATATTAATGTTAATAGTAATAATGACCGTTGTCATGATGGTTCTTTTATCATTTGTTGGTTATATACAATCACCGACTAAAGAGAAGCTTAAAACAAAGAGTTGGATCATTTTAAGCAGAAACAGCTTGACCGTTTGCAAAGCCATACGATTTTCAATATGGGTTGGCTCGTCAATCTTCATGAACCCCAACCCCAATCGGTGGAGACAAAAGATTGTCTGCAACTCATCCCCTACTTGTTTCTCTTTCTCCACAGACTTTACACAAAGGCCGCGCATGAGCTAGATTGAGGTGGAGAGATGGATGAACCGAGTCTGATTACTGAAGATTAGATGACATACATATATATAAATTTACAGCTAGTTATGACAATCTTCACTCTATCAAATCAAATCCCCAAGTAATAAAATAAATCCCCCACTCTGAAACATTCTCAGAAAAGAGAAGGAGCTTCATTCACAGACCCTGCATTGCATCGAACCACAAATTTCTCTCACGTCTTAATCACATATCCCCTGAAAAACACAGTTCTTCCTCCTTTTTTCGCCAAACCCATAACTCATAAAACTCCTCTACCACAAAGAATAACAAAAAAAAGACCAAGATAAATCAAACGTGGCAGCCACAACATAGGTAGAAGAAACAGAGATTGGCCACCAAGACAATGGCCTCAAAAACAGAAACGATCTTGAACATCAGATCATCAATCAACGAAAGCTGGAACGTGTGCCTCTTCCACTTAAAAGCAGACTTCCAAAAACTCCATCGCCATCGCCATGCTCCCTTGAGTTTCAACTTCCCGAACATCCACAGCCTCCGCCGCTTCCCACCACTTCCCGACTTGCTCTTCACGCCGCTTTTTCCACTCTCATCTTCCATGTTATTCTCTCACTACAGCAACAACTTTTTTGTCTCTCTCTCCGTCTGCTTAGATAGAATCAGACAGAGTTGTAGCTTGTTTAAGGTTCTTTACGAGCAGCAATGGACGAGGAGGGGATACAAATTATAAGGTGCGCGTGAGGGTAATCCTGTAATTGTTGGTAAATAAAAACTGCTAACGCGCCTTCATGAGTCAAAGTCATCGGACGGTGCGGTGTCGTGTTGCGTCAACGTGGGGGAGTGGCATTTTATTCGTGGGCTGATTTCAGTCTTTTTTTTCCTTCATTTCCCGCTTAGACAGCACGTGTCGTCGTGTGAAAATGGTTGGGTCTGGGTCTCTCAAGGCACTAAGAAACTTCGAAAAGAGTATTCTTTTTTAAAAATCTTTAAATTTCTGAGGAAATTATGCAATATGGTAATTGACTTTGTTGGATGCTTTCTAAGTTCAGATATTTTTCATTGTTTAATTGATACATCTTTTAGATGATTCCATACATTAGTTCAACTAACGGCGGTCCATTTTGTGAAACTGACAGGTAAGTTTGATTTTATCATGTCTAACTTGCCTTAGGAGCCAAGGGATTAGAGGCATGCAATAGCCTATCATAGTTCTTATCGAACCAATTGAAGGATGAGCCTGGCTGAACTATTATATAATGTTGTACCCGACCTGCCCTGGATAAAGGCAAGCAGGGTCCCTTTTGTGAAGAATAAAATAAGCAATAAAAAACTTCTTATTTTATTTTTTATAAAGTCTTGATTTTTATAAAGATTAATAAAAGGATTTCTATTTTTTTCTTTTATTTTTTATAAAAACTCACTCTTAATTATCATAAACAAAAAAAAAAGATAAAATAGATTTTTTTTTATTTACCCAGAGCCTATAAAATGTGAAAACCGACTCTGTGTTATACTTGGTTCAATTTTAACATTACTCGGAGCTTACCAATTGTACGATAAAAATAAAAATAATAACAGTAAAAATTTAAAAAATTTAAAAAATTAAATAATATAGCCTATAAAATGTGAAAACCGACTCTGTGTTAGACTTGGTTCAATTTTAACATTATTCGGAGCTTACCAATTGTACGATAAAAATAAAAATAATAACAGTAAAAATTTAAAAAATTAAATAATATGTAATTTTATTCTTAATTAATAAAAATAAATTTGGATAAAAAATTTAAAATGGTAAAAGGTACCTTCTTTGTTGGACTTCTTAGGTAGTCGCACGTTTCTGGATGTTCCACGGTTGGCTAAAGATTAAGGTGGCCCTGTTTCTAGATAACTGAGAAATAAAGTTGAAAGGAGACGATAATACAATGAACTGGTCATTTCTTTCGGAAACAGGTTCAAGAAATTGCTGAAACGAAAATTCCACAGAACAGTATCTGTCATATTTTACCGAATCCATCCCTACGTGCTGGAGTTCCACTTCCGCTATATGTCTTTAAGGCTCTCTGGACATCATCATTGACCTATTCTTAGTATATAATGCTTTATTTGAAAGTCGCAATTTCACCAATTTTCAAACACCTTGGCCTAATTCCTCATCATGGACACCCTGTCAACTATATGCTGAAGTTGAACACATCTTCTCCACTTGCCTAATGTCATGCTTTATATTAAATAAGTGTTTAAAAGAGAAGACATTTCTTGAATGCCGTGTTTTTATAATTCATGAGCCGTACTATGGTCATTATTAATCTTCTACTTGAAATTTTCAAACAAATATTTTTTTATATTTATCATTGGTGAGGCTGGCTGTGCTAGGCTCGAGCTCAGGTCCACTCGTCCACGGCCCATTCGCAGGTGTTAGTCTCCCATACAAACGTAAAGATCTACGTAAAGACCTAAACCTAGCGTCTATCCCATATATAAGGTACAATTCTGCCATGATACAGGTACGACATTAGAACCACCGCTATTCTTTGCTTATAGTCGCCATAACCCTCATCAAAAAGACTAACTTGAGCGTTGGAGGGGCCTGCCGGTTATCAACCCCCGGCGTGCCTTATTGTTTTGCAGGTGCTTCAGGATCAATACCGACCAGCTTCATGGATTCAAGCAGTAACGTTCCACCTCATCAGAATCAGGCTGAACCAATCATTATCATTTTATTTGTGCATGGATTTGTTTAATTTGGAGTTAAAGTGTTGGCGTTAATCAACTTTTCTCGTATCTTTTTCTGGAAGTAATTACCAATAATCTTTGATTAAGTGTTACAGTAAACTTAATGGATCGTGAAGGCCTTATGTTCTCAACTTACGAGTCCTTTCGGTTCTAATTCTATTTTTATGTTATAGTTTTTTTTCTTTCTATTTTTAGTTTATTTTTCTTTCAAATAAAAACAAAATCATGATTAGTTATTAATATCAAAGTAATTATATTTTTATTATTTATGATAATTATATATTAAATAAAAATTAATGATAAATTATTTTGAATTAATTAAATTTATTTTAATCTCTTATATAATATTTATTAATAAATTATAAACAATTTTGTTTTATTTTATTAACATAATAATATAACTTTATATTTTATTTCAGATATATTTGAATTATTTAATCAAATTTTATTTAAAATTTATATATCTGGAAGGTATTTTAAATTGAAATATATTTATTAATAATTCATATTTTATTTTATTTAAAAAATTAAAATAATTATTAATTAAAATTAAATTATTCATAATTTTATTAATAATTAATATATCAAATCACTAATAATATAAACATCCCAATTTTTTTAGTTTTCATAAATTTTAAAAAGGGAAAAAAATAAAAACTATAAATAAAAATAAAAATTCAAACAATTTTTTTAATTCGAAAACAAAAATAAAAAGTTATAAAAAAGCAATCAGGCATTAATAATTCAGGGGTATTTATCAAGATGGCGTGGCGTGTACACGGAAGAATCATTACTGACACGGCTTTCAGGAAAGAATATTAGTACATTTAGTGCTTCCGGAACGCAAGAACTTTCTTCCTTTCATACAAAGTACTCACTTAAGGAGACTACAACCTCATTACATGCTACACGATGGAAGAAAAACTAAGAAGAATCTGAGATCATAGATCCCTAGTTCAGTTTACATTCTAAATTGCTTATTGATGCGTTAGTCAGAACAATTTGGAGTAGGGTCCACCAAGTGTTGGTCTCCAGTTTTCATTTTAGAAGTTGTCACCATTGAGAAAATAAGAATGTTTCCATGTTATCTAAAGAGATTCTTTGTCCATACGAAGCTTCTGTATTGTCTTGGCCAAAAGCATCTTATTCATAATTTTGATAGAGTCTATTCTCAATCTCCTTCATCTTTTGAAGTGTACATCTCTAACCATTTAACTTTGGCTTAGGTAGCTTTGTTGGGGTCACTTGCCAGAGAAAGTTCTTATGTCTTCTTCATTGTTTTAATTATATTTCGAGGCATATGTGAGAGCTCCGATGCACATGAAGCTAACTTAGAATGTATATGATGAGCTGCAATCAATCAGCATAAGAGAGATTCATATTGTCCCAATTGCCTATCTTTCTCTGTACCGTGTCAAAAAGGGGTTGGCATTCTTTAAAAGTTAGCCTTGATGCTGTTCTTTATATATATATATATATATATGTAACCAAAGGTTAAATAGCATTTGGTGACTTTTAAGTGAGATATAGTGGTGGATTGTGTGTTAAAATTCTAAGTTTACTTGCTTAAGTTTTTGGGTTTTAAGCAGCGTGTTATTTGAAATAATTTTATTCAAAGTCTCGGGTTTACTTTTGCGAAAACTACAAGTTGATGAAGGCTGCAAATTTGGAGGCTAGTATGGGGAGTTCCATTAGGTGAACTTTGTAATCGTGAGGATTCTGACTCGGAGGTTGATTGACAAGCTTGGTTTGTGGGTGAAGAGGACAACAGCTAAATGAAGCTAAAATAGATAGTGTTCTTTTATCCTAAATTTTAAAAGATTTATCACTTAATTAAAATTTTTAAAAAATTAGTTACTTAATTGAAATTTTTAAAAAATTTGGTATTGAATTGAAAAAAATCCTTTAAGGTTTGACATGTTAGAATATGTTATCATATTAAAAAATATGTTAATAATTTTCATTGTGGCATCAACAATATTTAATTTTGCATTGCTTTTGAATTATAGTCAAAATTTATTATAATTTCTTTCATTATATTAACTACATAACACGTGATGATATAGATAAAAAGTATTTTTTTATATGAGTAGTTATATATATTTTTTATATAAAATTGAAAATAAAGATGATTGTGCAATATTGTACATCATTCAATATAGTCTATAAATAATTTGAATCATAAATCTCATTATAAAACAATGTAAATCAATGTATCCATTATCAGGTATATTTTATCTTAATTAATTCAATTTCACTAAAATTAGTCATTGACTGATCACTTTAAAATTTATTTTTACGAAAGTTCTTTTGAAACCCATTATTTAATACATTTCAAGGTTCTTACCAAGCTTATACACCTAAGAAAATGGTAAGTTTTATAATATAAAGTTATAAGTGAATCTATCCATTGATATCATTTTTATGTGTTATCCCTTAATGGTTCTAAAAATTGATACAAGCCATCTATATTTTCTATAATTTTTTCTTATAAACTTTTTACAATTTAATATTTCTTTAAAAATATCATATTTTTAAGTCATATCATGTGTCATTTATGTCAAAAAATTTCACAAAGAAATCAATAGAAGGAATATTATAAACTACTAAAATAGGCATGATCACCTTTTTCTTACAATATAAGATTATAGGGGATTTTTCAATAATTAATCAAATTGTTAGATTGCGATGATAATGATATTGATGTTTCATATGATGAGTTAGTTGAATGTTTAGAGGCCATGAGTATGAAAAGAAATGGATTACCTTCCTAGTATTCTGTCTGTAGTATCCCACTCTTACAAGACACGTACCTGACACCTTGAGGGATATCTAAGTGCATACCCTGTGAGGGTGGCATGCGAGAATAGTTCAAATACATTGAAACTCAATACAAAAATTTCACATTTATTATATGCATATGCGGAAATCAGTAATCAAATCGGGCTCATACTTTTAGTTCATAAAATTCGAAATTACAATCGTCATTACACTTTAATCAATCTCTTTTACAAAACATTTCCAAATTTCGCCAATACACGAAAATATTTGAATACATATTGTATAAAAATTGCAGGATATACAATTTTATTCAAAAATAAGAAAAATATAAATGCAAATGCAAATTAATCCCAACCTCGACCTCTTAATTGAATGTAGTGGTTATACTCCCGTTTGCTCAATGAGATAACTCTTCTGAGCCCAAAAAAATATTGCAAATTTTGGGTGAGTTTTGCGAACTTAGTGATTGACCATCCTCAATGATTCACTAAGTCACATAACATATAATTCACATTATTTATCTAATAATCACATTGAATCACATACACTTGATCAATTATTTTACATTTTACATTCAAAGCATTATAATCATTCATATCATACATATGCAGTGCACATGAGACTCATTTTTTTGTTACTTTGTTGTGACCGAGTGCCTAAACTGTCCCGTATCTATTGTAGATACTGGGCTCATTGATAACTTTCTCGTATTTGTTGGAGATATCAGACTCATTTTACATAATGAGATTTTGGCTCTTATATACTTTCTAAGCTTTAAGCTCTTTTTCGGTATCTCCTCCGATTACAACTGCTTTTATGTTTCATGCATTCATGTAATGGAATGCATTACATATCATATGCTCAATCGGTCACATGTGTACATATTCACATTTTCCATCGGACCCAAAGTCCGGCACTTAACATCATTGTTGAGTAACACTTTTTCAATCATATGCATATTTGCATGTTTCTTCAGAACTAGGTTCAACATTCAAATATCACATTTACAAGCACTTATTTCATCATGTTCACATACAAGTATCACTTCAACATTGCATTCAAGCATCAGAAATCTCAGACCTTCATTGTCCTGAATCACACAATCAAATCACATTCGCATCTCATTCATAATCACTCATTTCATAACTTAAACAAAACAAACAATAAAGTAAGACCATCTAGGTCTACTCACAGTACGTTCCATATTAGCATTTGCTTCTAACTTTGGAATTGTCTGAATGTGGATGTTTATCCTGCATATCAAAATTACGCAATACGCAAGATGCACACATATTATTAATAATTGCACAATCACATAACAATCAATTTTACACATATGTATGTGTGAACATATGATACATGCTCAATGATAAAGCCCGGGTATATTATCCAATTTCACTTCTTATGCTCCTTTTTATATCATAATTCAATCACTCATCATTTATCTTCTAGCATTATTTGCTCTTATTATCAAATTCTTATTCACTTTAACTTGATACACTTTACTCCTCTTATTTGAATCACAACCTCAATCATGTGAATATCTTTATTCCAAACAAACTCATACCTTTGGTACTTTGATATCAACAATTCATTCACTAATGTTATTCCAATATTACAAGATTACACATTATCCAAACTCTCCTTTCTTCTTATAAATTTCTCCAAATTTCCAAACCTTTGGGTCTATTTCACATGATCAATTAGACAATGCAAACGAAGTAATTCTTCAACACTTCCTTCTAGAAAAATGTTCCACATTGTCTTAAGTTTCTAATAACACCAAAATCATTCAATTTGTTTTAGCAATCTAAAAGTTATACCTCAAACATTTTCAAACTATTCTTATACTGAAACAGTACACTATACTCAACTTCCATCCACAAATTGAAAGACTTAGAAACTAAATCAAAATTCTACTTCTTCATATAATTTGTATCCCCATGTCTCTAGTTTACTCAAAATAAAAAAATCATCTCATTTGGATGATTATAGAACAAGATATTGTTAAAATGCCAAAGTATGTTTAGTAAAATATTCCAGTTCATACTATTCCAACATATTCCCTTTCTTTCATTCAACCAATCTTTTTCAAATCAATTGAGAACTCCACAAATATTTATGTAGAGGTAGAATAATATTTTATGAATCTATTGGCTTAAGAATCAAGTCATTTGGAGGTCTAAAAAAGAAGTTATGATCAAAAGAAGTAAGACTGGTCAGTTGTAAAATGCTCTCGGGTATTAGAGAGCACAGTGTCACAATGTGTCAATTAAAATCACGCTAGTCCAACAATTGACTCTCACAGGCATGAGAGAGAAAAGTCACGGGTGTGAGAAATGAAAAATCATAGGTGTGAGGGAGAGTCACAGGCGTGAGAGAAGAAAAACAAGAGGGAGTCACGATCGCGCTTCGTCGCCATAGCGACTTCCCAGTCAGTCACCCTCACTTTGAACCCCCATAACTTTCAGTCTAGAAACCCAAAAATTTTAGACTTTATATCATTAAAAAGATAAAAGAAAGATCTACAACTTTCATGAAGACAATTTTTTCTTAGATCAATACAGTTTAATCATGGAAGTTTTAGATCACATTTTTACCCCTTTTTCTCAGCTTTTTCTTCATCATTTCCGTCTCAATATTATCATCCAATCTTTCTCAATTGATTTAATATGGCTACGATTTTTGCTAGAGCAATGTGTTATGAATCCAATGGTTCAAGTCCCATAATATTTGGAGGTCAGAAGAAAGAGATATAGCCAAAAGATCGAAGGATGTTACGTAAACCTCCAACCTTAGAAGTCGCGATCGTGCGTAAGCACAATCAAGAGTTGGCTATCGACTTTCAAAGTTGCAATCTAAAAGAAAGTTGCGATCATGCTTCACCATCCTCTCTTCCCAAAAGTGTAATCCAAACCTCTACATTTTTTTCTTCTTCTTTCTATTCTTAAATTCTTACTTTTCTTCCAAACCAACTTCCCTAACTCATCTTAACCACATTTTTGACTTCCATGCAACCCAACACATTTAAATACAGATCAAAAGTAAGGAATTAACATAAAACATCAACAACTAGAAATTCTCCACATATGTCTTCATTTTTCTACATTGGTTCATCTGTTTCTCTCCTTTCTCTTTATCTAACATTTCTAATTTGATTCTATTCTCATTTTCTCTTCATTTTCGACTTTTATTATACTCAACATTCATAAACAAAATCCAAAACCCAAGTTTTCATAAAATTCATCAAAAACAGAAAAATCTATCCACGCATAACTCCACTTTACTACACTGTTTCACTATCATTTTTTTTGCACCTTCAACTTCTGCGTTTTCTTCATTTCTTCCTCAAACTTTCATTTTAAATCATTCATTCTCCTTCCCAGACATCACCACATACTTATTCCTTAACTCCAAATTCATTCTTTTATCATCTCTAAAAGTACTCAAAACTCACATATAATAATGAAGAGAAAAAAACAGAGTATATATATGAATATCATTTTTCATAAATTTCTGCATTAATCTCATACACATTTTCATTGATCTTTCAACTCCAAAAATCATTTTAACACTATCTAAGAACATATTGATCCTTAAATACGAAAAATCAACACATCCATGTTTTCACTCCATACATGGTTTTCATTAAAAATGTTCATTTTTCTCATGTTCATGTAATGTTAATAAATCACCATTTTTGTTTCATAAAACAACAACTCTAAAAGATTTACACAATAGTTACTTGATATAGCTCCAAAATCTTCAAATATCAAGAAGCTCTAACTTTCATACAACTCACGTACACCATTGTAGGAGTTGGCAATTTTTGATTTTTTTAAAAAAGAAAACCAAAGTAGGGAGTAGAAAAAGGATAGATGAGAACAAGGTTTTTCTTTGGTGAAGTTTTGATGAAAAACTCCGTGTTAAGGAAAATATTGAGGAAGAAGCCATGAGGAATATGAAGACAAGACTAAAGTGCTTGGTCTTTCAAAGTTAAGAAAACTTAACTTTAAACTTGGACACTTGTCCACTTCTTAAGCTCTTAGCTATTTTCCTAACTAACTAGTTCTTATTGAACTAGTTCCCTAACTCTCATACTTTCATTCCAATTATTTCCAAGTTCCCAACGTCATCTTCTCACAAATTTCTTCAATATCATTACACTCATTTCTATTTTCCATACATCAATTTACTTGCCAAGTGGCATTTTTTCTAGTACAATAATATCCAACATTTTCAGAAATTATTCCTAACATTCACCAAAATTTAAAATTAACAAATACACTCACCAATTAAATTTTCAATACAACAAATTCACAATTCTCAATAATATCACATCACAATTCAATTATATCCGGAATGTCAATAAGTGCATGTATAGTCATCTTAATGTGTGCAAAAATTCAAATTCGCATGCGTGTATGCTAACAATATGAATGAGCATGAAAAAGCATTTTTTCTTAATCTCTCATTGATCTCTCATGTATCGTATTTTTGGTTTCTAACTCTTAATATGGGAACGAGATTTTACATTTCTCCCCTCCTTAATAAATTTCGTCCTTGAAATTCTTATTTGATTAATCAGGAAGGTAGGGGTATTGTTTCCCTCATATACTCCTCCATTTCCCATTAAACTTCATCAGTCAAATAATTTCTTCCAAATGGCCATAGTCAATGTAATCAATCAATTCTCTAATTATTTCTTTAAATATCATACTATCTCAACTGTTTCCTCAATAATTCAGGTTACTCAAAATTTTCACGTCGCAAGCTGACCATACATCTTTGTCAGATCATATCATTATTTCTTAGCATACTCACATCTCGCACATTATAATTCTGAGACATCTTTATTGATAATACAACTCATAAGCTATTAGTCTTATGCTCTTAATTACTTCATGTGGACTAATACAATTCAAGCTTAGTTTATCCTTTTTTCTAATCTGAGCACATCTTACCAAGGTTATACCCTCGGAAGCCTTACATTTTTTCACTTCTCTTTAGTGTTAATACAGTTAACTCTTAGGTCTATCTCACTATATTTCATAACTTCGATGTTGATCCCCCAAAATTCATTCGTCTTTCATAAGCCACTTTATTTTTATTATAGATTCATTTCACTCACTAACAATATCTCAAATTTATTCTGGCCTTTAACCATTTTTAGGCCCTCTTCATTTCAATGTAACGGCGAACGACTCTTTTTGTCATATAAAGCGTCATACAGTATTCTAATGATATCACTATGATAATGATTATTATGCCTGTCGTCAATTAGAACTATACATTGATCTCATGTTCCTATAAACTCTAAACATATAAGCTTTACGCATATCTACAACATTTAAGACTGTTGGCCACTCATACATGTTGTCACTTGTTTCTACATCTTTTGCCATTAAGTACTATTCGACGTATTCCTACAAGGATGTATAGCTTCGGTCGTTTCTTATGCTTTCTCTAATAACATATTTTGCTCACTCATCTTTATTGAGTACACATCCTTCCCATTTCAATCATAAAGTAACATTTTTCCTATTTGGACACAAAATTCATATTCGTTTTCAATTCCTCGCTAAGATTCACAATTTCTGAATCCTCAATTTAGGCTTTGTTAATCTTTTCCTGTGAGATTGATCTTAAATTAAATAGCTAATAATACTTTGATTTGCCTAAAATTCAACTCTACATTCTATGATCTTTATTGCACTAGGTTTGGAAACCTCAATATCTAAATTTATGCTATTTTGTTATTGAATTTTCTGTTCAAAACATCATATTACAACATTAGCTTTACTAGGAATTACCCATTTGTACATCATAATCTTTCAGTAACTCTATCCATTGTCTTAGTCTCATTTTCAAGTCTGTCAAACTCAATAATTACCTCAAACTTTAATGATCTCTATAAATTCTGAAATGT
>JAOSBK010000001.1:17950281-17972800 GCA_027568895.1 Erythroxylum shatona | reverse complement strand
TAAAAAATTGAAGAATTATTAAATAAATAAAATTCATAAATAATATTGAATAGTTATTAAACAAATAAGATTTAAAATTTTCTATTTTAAAAAATAATTATTAAATTAAAAAATTAATAATATGATTTTCGAAAATGAAAAAAATAATAATAATACAAATAATAATAAAAATATCGCAGAATGTACGTTTTAAAAACGTTTCGGAATGTTAGACAATCCGTTACGTTATTTAAAAACGTCACGGAATGTCTTATTTTCTTGTAGCAAAATTTGGAGGTAAGAGATAATTATAACCAAAAAAAATCACTAGAGATTAAGAGAAAGGCAGCCTTAGGAAAAGAAAAAGAAATCCATCAAGATTCAATAAGAATTTAACGATTCAAGAACCATGAGGATGTTTCTTTATCTGTTGTTGTTTCATTTTTTGTATGGTTTTTATCTATTTTATCTTAAACTAACTGGTGTATAGATCTGGGTGGGATAAACCATATGGCTTGATATTTTGAATTTACACTTTTATTTAATAAAATTTTTAGTTTTCTTGAAATTTTTCATGTTACTATATTGTGTTGAATAAAAGGAAAGAGACTTTAAGATATGATAATCAATTTCACATGTTGAGATAGGAAGGTGATTTGTATGATTAGATCTCAACATGAATGATGAGGATTTTATGGGTTGTTAGAGATATAATTACACAATCATTCTAAGTTAGGGTAATGTGTTCTTAGGTTATTTTAATTAGAAAAAGACTTTGGTAAAAAAATCAATTTAAAAATAGGGGATAGATTGTTCTAGAAAGTAGATAGTTATAACTTAAGAATTCTTAGTCATTTAAATGGATGGAATTGATCATTAAGTTAGAGTACAAACAAAGCATAGGAAAAGAGTTACAGTGAAAGTATAATTTAGATCTAATTTATTAATTGGTTGTTTTAATATTGTTTATTGCTTTAAATTGGTAATTTAGAATTGTTTGTTTATTTCCCTACAAATCAATCATTGGCTTTATTAGATTAGATAATATGAAGACATCATTTATTAGTAGTCACAATCTTTGTAGGATCTACAATATACTCGCTTATATATATATATGCTTGTTTGTGAGATTTGTTTACTATTGTGTTGTGTGTTTTGTTTCATTCATAAATCACATCAAATTTGACTAAAGGCATCTCAAGAACAGTCTCCTTGATTTATAATTTGGGTTTTGATGTGTAGTACAAAGGAGTTATAAATTAAGAATCATTTGAAGTCTTTAAAGAAAGTAAGGAACTCGAATTTGCTTTAAAATGGAGTCTAAAGTCATTTTTAATGAAAATTATTTATCATAAAGTGAGGTGGATTAATTTAAAAATGAAATGATTAGTCTTTGAAATCTTTTGTTTAATGGATATGAATAGGCTTATCAAAGGTTTAAAAAAATATTCTTTAATTAAATGATAAATTAGATGAATTGCCAAATAAATATTGAAAACAGTGAATTAATCATATGAAGTCATACTAGTAAGCCGGTTGAGTAGAATTTACACCGTATGCAACAAAGATGGAGGCCACGTCATTGAACTTTATTAGTTAGTGGAACTTGCTATTCAAAAATCGCGTGGACAAGGAACTCAAGATCATCTTGTTCGCCAAGTTGATGATTAATGACTTCGTAGTATCATCTTGTTCGCCAAGTTGTTGATTAATGACTTTGTAGTGAAGTAGCTTCAATCCCAGTTTGTTGTCCATTTTTTTTATATAAATAGTCTAGTTCAGTTTAGTTTGATAGATCAATTGAAGATTTAAAGCGCTTCGACAAGGTAACATTTTTTCTACTTCCGTTAGTTTAATCTTGAGTGGAAGCTCAAATTATTACAGTTATGGGTTTTGTAGCTTTTGGGTTTTTCTTTTTAGTGGTCACTTAACTGGTTCACGTTTATAAAAAATCATTATGGGTGTTTGGAAGACATGTGGAAGAAGTTAACTTGATCGATTGTCAGGTTGGTCAGTTGTAACTGTATTTCTCAGCAGAGTACGACTACGTTGATGGGTTCGTTTGGGGTTCTTTCTCTTTTGAAACCAAAATACCCAACATTGTCTGCAATTGTATATTGGCGATTACTGGCTGCGCTATTGATATGTTTCAACTATACTACAAGTTGTATGTTCAGTTCCAAGTACTACATGCATGATACCTTTTCAATATAACTTGTTCTGACGTGATCAGGTTGCATAGAATTGCTACTGTTTTTCATGGCTTACGTTCCTCCACACAAGCGGCTTTTAAAGGGCAAGGACAGGGCATCGCCAACTCCTGAGTTGCTTGTTCCACGATTTAGGAAAAATCTGAATTTCAAATCGAATGTCTCTAACTTAGGTAGGAGTGGGAAGATAGTATATGCCAATCACGCTATATCTACATGGTTTGCTGTTGGTTTGGCTAAGAATGGCCAGTTTCCTTCCTATATTCATCTGGATCCAATTTCTTTGGAGGACATTGAGCGCAAGACAGGGGAAAAACCTCTCATCTTGGTTCGTAGTCATTCAGCTGCAGGTTGGCATTCTATGTTTCTTGTACCTATCTCTTAAATTTTGTTACTTGAACACAAACAGTCGGCATTGACTTTTGTTTGTTTTGAAATTGTACGTGTTGTAGAGGATACTGAATTGAGACAGCTTTTCCCAAGAAGTCCTTGGGTTATTATAGCAGAAAATGTACAACAAAACTTGCTATCTTCTTTCAAAATTTTAAGGAATGAAATGGAGGATCAAGGGGTGGATGTTAAGCCAACATTGGTTGCCCGATTTGGAAAAATTGTTTTTCATGGGTAAGTGGTTTAGTAGTCATTGATTGTTTTTGTTTGATGAGCTTGTCAAGCCTCATTGCCGTGGGTTAGATTTTCTGCCCTTTTGATTACTTTAAGTTGTTTCCTCTTGCTCTCCAGTGTAAACTTTCAAATATTTGCTTTTTATTACTTGACTATTAAATGGTTTGTCATTGTTTTTTCTGCTAACGCTAACTGAGACTGAACAGAATTGTTTCTTTGTATACGTTCATTGGACCTAGTGCAAAAAAGTTGAGTTGAGTCCTTCATGTCTATGATCGGAACTTGTAATACGTAAAGTTTTGATGAATGCACTCTATGTTTCACAACTAGTTAATCAAATTGCTCTATTTATTCAGGAGCCCTTCAGCTAGGCTAGCATGTGTTGAAAAAGATCTGGTTACAGAAACCATTTTAAGGCAATTGAAAAAGTCATTTTACACGAATGTTCCTTCTTATTACACGGAGAACATCAAAGATAAAGTAGTCCCCATGATTGGACTTGATTTTCAAGAGGAGAAGGACGTATACCATGTTAAGGTATTTTTTAAGCTATGCAACTTGTTCCATAATTCTGATTCGTCACTGACTTGTTCCTCTAACATTTGTTGTAGTTATCTGATAATTCACGACCAGATTCAACAGTTTCATGCAAATGTAGTGTAAAGGAGGATAAAAAACTTCAACTCTACAAGGTAGGTTTTCTATTGCACAGCCGGACTGTCTCTGAATGGTTATTAAGCTACTTTTCATTAACATAGCAAGATGGCCTCTTCATATTAACCTTTCTGTCATTTATAGGGAATTGAAAAAACTTTTCCCAGCCTCCTGATTTTGAATTAGCGTCTGCAATGTTCACATAATCTACTTTGTTCTATTTTATGACTGTTTGATTAAAGGAAAAGGCACATGCTTGCAGGTTGAATTGAACCAAGTGCGCCATATGGTTACAGATGTATCATGCCTTGACAAGAATATAGACCTAAGGCTCATGTTATGTTCTAAGAGGACCTTAACCTCTTTAACCGTAAGATTATTCACTATCATTTACTGGGAACTGCTAATAGCTATGCTGTACTGGAAACTGTTAACTGCTGTGTAGTAAACATTCATATACTGTCCAAACCTCGAGTAAATGCATTACCTTTGTTATAAAGATACATTTATTTAGGCCATCTTTATTTTTCTTTTTGATAATCATTAGACTGTCCTTAGAATTCGTTTTTCTGATGCAAAGGATGATGAGACAAATTCACTGCTACACAAAAGAAGAAGACATCTTCCCATGTTGATTTATGAGACAATATGGGAGCTTGTGTAAGGCTAGCTGTCACTTGACTCAAGTTATTGATTCTGGAGAGAGTTTTGGGAAATGAATTTGGAAACATTCAAACAGTATTCCATCCTATGTTACCCTCTCAAAAAACAAATTGATGGTTTTCACTTTTTCCTTAATTGGGAGAGATAATTCTCTAGGCATATTACAGATCTGGGTTTAAAAAGAAGTGGTTCCTTTTTCAACTAATCTGACTCCATTTGATGAAAATGATCTAGTTTTCTTATTTTGTAAGAGATGAAATAAAAAACATGTCTTTCATAAAGTCAATTTACTTCAAACAGAAGACATGATTGGTCCTTCCAGCTTAAATCATATAATACTATATTTCTTTATATTTTTTTGAACAGCAAGCACATTTGTTAGAACTTTTAACATGAGATTTGAGGTCAAATCACTTTAAATAGCAAGAGCATGTGTTACCATGTTATGGTGGTCTGGAAGAAAATGAAGATAGGTATGTGAAATTTTGAGATCCAATTGGTCTTATGTATTACTGCAGGATGATGAAATGGATAGCATAAGAAACCTGATTAACTCTGCAGTTTTGGATTCGAATGTGAAAGGTGGGTTGAGATGGCCACTGGGGAAGGAATCTTCTGGAGATAGATATACTGTTGTAGGGGTTTGGCACACCGTTTCTAAAGCATACAAAAATAAGTCATTCAGGCTGAAAGTTCGACATGCTGATCGATTTGACTTTAGGAATGCAACTGGGGAAGCTTCAGGAGAAATGTATATCAAGTTAAAAGGAATAGTTATAGAATCGCAGGTAAGTTTTATTTGTGCGGTTAACTTCTCTTCTCTTCCTTTTATAGTATGATCTGTGTTTACACGAGTAATGGGCTCCCCAGTGATAATATTTGTTCTATGTCAACGAAAACCAGATCTCTTTCCCCTCTCAATTTCCCCCCATTACAAAAAGGAGAAGATACAAGTTTTATACGTCTTCATATTCATTTTGAACATCGCTTTTCTTGTAAATTTCATATTTTAATTTGTTGTTATTGTGTGGAAACTGATTTATTGGATAAAAGAACAAACTTAATTGCTAGACTATAGGAGCTTTGTATTTGTTGTTGTCGTGATGCTTTTATCAGGAACAGGGTCTGTTGGGCTAACATTTAATTAAACATCTGGATTATATTTGCACAGCATGATTTATAGTTTCACTTATAGTTGTTGCTGCATTTCAATCTATGTGCGAGTCAGATTAATTTAATAATTTACGTACAAGCACATCATCTTCTTAATTCTTTAACTGATCTCATTTCTCTGGTTCATATTGTAATGTATGATGAGTGTAAAGCTTGCTACACTATTTTTTTCAGGGACAAAATGCTGAAAGTAATTCAATCCGTGACATGCTTGAAGACAACTTAAAACTGATATGGGAGCATTTCTTTTGCTGCGAGCGCTTCCTAATGTGAACAAGATGTTTCCTTGTTTTCTTCTCTCTGCGTATGTAGAGTACTCTAGTGCATGTTCTTTGTTGTCTTACTGAGATAACTTACATAAAATAGGTGTGTAGTTATTATTTACTTGTGATCTTTTAATGGCCAGTTTTCATAGAACTTCTGTTTTTGGTGAAAGAAAGGCTGTGAAGATGATCTATAATTAGTTTGTACTTGGTATAAACCAAATCTGATCCTATAAATGTAAGTGGTTTAAAGCTAGTGATATACTTTTCAAGCAGTTTCATGATTCCTTACGTTGAAGTGCATGTCTACTCTCGGAAGAAGAAAATGGGATGTTCTGTCATGGTCATGGACAATGGATAGGTATGCAATTTAAAGTGAGAATGGAAATATTTCAAACAAGATTTGAAAGAAGTTGGCATGGATTGTAGTAGCCTTACGGATTTACTGTTAAAGGGCAAGTTCTGAATAATTTATACCCCAAGTAGAATAAATAAATAAATAAATGTCCAGCAATAACAGGATTAGCACCATATCTTGGAATAGCTTTTGCTGGAAAAATCAAACGCTTCCAGCATTTAGCACCATATCTTGCTTAAAATTTCCTCTGGCACGCTGCACGCCCTATTATTATTATTTTATTAGCGGAAAATGGTTCATTCTCTACTCTCGCTCCACCAAAACAAATACTTTGGTACCGGAAATGTTTGTTCCTACACTTGTTGAAAATCAGTTTATGCTATTTCTAGCCACTAGATACTGCTAAACGACGTCGATGCTCTTTATTTTACTTAGACCGTTGCTTCCCGCGCTTCTCCTTCTTCATTGTCCTGTAACAGCACCCACTTCTTCTAAAACCTTGTCCACAAGCTTCGCTTCAGAGAAGTGTTTCTGCAACTCCATCAAGGATTCCCATGTAGCCACCGATGGGGAACTATTAGACCATGGCACTTGTACCTGGGTTGCGGTCTTGTTCCGCACCTTTACCATCTTGTGATCCAGTCCAGTAGCACCTTTGGAATTTGACTGAAGTGATGAGATCATGGAGGAAGGTCCTGAGGAGACGTGGAAGGTTGGGTGAACAAGGGATTCTGGGGGTAGCAGCAACTTGTACCTTACCAGTCCCCTCGATAATCTAGCATGGCTTAGAGTACAACGAAGAGAGCTTATGACTGCCTCGATGTTGTAGTGAATGTTGCTTATACGGTTGGAGTTTCAGGAGCACCCACTGCTCCACCTCCAATGCCCCGTCAGTCCGCCACTTGCCAACTTACTGCTTCGTCCGATTAACTTGGCGATGGACAGAGCTGTCTCTCCGTCGTTCTCTCAATGTCGAACTTTCGATGTCTCGTTTATGTAGTGAACCAATTCTCTGCAAGCTCTTTCGTTGCGATGCACATATTAATTAGTTGATTCCTATTAATAGGGCTAAAAAGAAAGGTACTCATATGCCACTAGTTACTACCTTTATCATCCCTTCAGCAAAGTCCATCAGAGTCTTAATTCATTTCCTACATTAAGGCATATACTAAAGATTTAAGAGAGGCATAATCTTATCGTGCCAAATCTATCATGCGTTTAATCGCAAAGCTCCAAGAAGTTATCTGGCCTCTGTTTTGAATTATTCTCCAGGTGTTACGAGTACAAAAAACAGAAAATCTTCGACAGGGGTAAATAAATGATTGTGTATTTAAGAAAAGCGAACATATATAAAGGTTTTACAAACACTATATATGACTGTTGGATTACAATAAGTTACTTCAGGAGAGGGTAAACATATGATCAATGGCTTAAACCTCACTTTTGGACAGGTTGGAGTTGCTACAGTTGTATAGTAAGTTTTGTGAGAAGAAAAATTGAATGACTGTAACCTGTCACATAAAAACATACTTAAAACAGTGGATGCGGTAATTCCGGCTGATATGATAGGTTCCTGGATACACAGTCGCCTGGTTTTAAGTTTTAAGACCGAGCTATCTTGAGACTCTCCTACTTTCAGCTTGTCGGAGGAAATGTTTCTCGTGATTAGCATTCTTATAAATAGGTTTGATCTGCTTTCCTATCTCGTGATTGCCATTTGGTTCTTTTGTCTGATAGTTGACCATTTCCTTATTAGACAACCATGTCTGAAGAATCTCTTCCATCTTTGGTTCTGGTAAGTAGTGATTTTCTTTCATTTCTTTATTATACTTGTGGGCCTCATCCAACTTTCCATTCAAGAATAAACCATGTATCAGAACCAGATATGAACTTCGATCAGGACTTATCCCGTTTTCACTCATCTCATTCCACAACTTAAGGGCACTATCAAGCTGACGACGTCGACAAAATTTTCTAATCAACATGATGTAGGTGTCATTTGTTGGCCAGCAGTTCATTTTTCTCATCTTCTCCAACAATGCAAACACTTCATCCTCCGTTCTTAACATACGGAGGAATGGATGATAGGTCTTTATGTTTGGAGGAAGACCATGGTGTTGCATGTCATCAAACACTTGTCTAGCCTCATCTATCTTTTTAGCCCTACACAAAGGTTTGATCAGTGAATTATAGGTGACAGCATTAGGAGCTATACCCTTCTCCTCCATTGTTTCCACGAGCTTGAAGCCTTCCTTTACATGCCTACCCTTTGCAAGAGCATGAATGACAGCATTGTAAACTTTCCTGTCAGGTTCAATCCCCATTGACTTCATTCTGTCAAAAAGCTTAAGCACCCTATAAAGATTACCTGTCTTGGAATAGCAACATATTATACTCGCATAGGACACAACATCATAAGGTATACCCCTCTTTCGCATCTCCCTCCATACTCTCTCAGCTTCACGCGGACTACCAATCACATTAGACCACCCATTGAGCACAATATTGAAGCTCTTCGTGTTAAAGGGAAACGCATTTTTATTGCAAAACATCAAGTGCTCAGCATCTTGCACATTCTTGTATCGGCACAGAGCAGATAAAAGGCCCTGAAACTCATCCATTCCAGCTTCCAATTTAAAACGCTTAAAAGCATAAAAGGTGTGGATAGCCCGACCTACATCATGCACTGCACAATACTTTCTAATCATAATTAACAACGTCTGTGGAGTCACACTGGTCTGAGCCACTCTCATCTCATCAATTAAGGACCATGCCGTATCAAACTTCCTCATTTTGCCAAGAATAGATATCATGCTATGGTATTCACGAATAGAGTGAGAATAACCTGGCTGCCTTCCAGCCCACAGAAAGAAAGTAAACGAAGCCTCCCAATTGTTCCGCACCCGTGAAAGCACCTCAAGCACCAAAACTTGTGTCACCTTAACACCGCATTGCTCAATCTTATTTTTCACTTCCACAGGCAATCCACGCAGTATGTTCATAATGATCTTCACATCTTGTGCAAGTTGATCATCTTTAATACTCGACTTCGCATCTTCAACAAGTTCATCATCTTTAATACTCAACCTCTTAACCTCATAGTCAGTATCATATGAACCATGTTTGCGAATTTGTGGGTCGTCGTCTGAGGCACAACGAGTATGAATATTCAGGGAGATGGAGAAAGAAAACACAGAAGAAAGTTGAGAACTCATGGGCCTAGTAGGAAGGGTACCAAAAACTGGAATTCCGACTTGGAGAACACCAATATCGGATGCATGTAAAAAATTACGAGCCAGAGCAGAATACAAACTTGTGGTTGGTCTTAGAAATATGATTCCTCGCATAACTAGAGATAACATTGAACTTACTAAAGATGAACGTAAAGTGTTTGTGGAAATGACCCACTGACGTGTGTTATGTAGCTAAGAAAATTGAATCACGACACAAATTTGGCTAGGAACTTAGGAATAGCGAGTTCAATAGAAGGGAAGGCGGCGATCCACGTTCTCTTACCGCTTCGTGTATATTTTTTTGGAAAAACGAATACAACACAACCTCGATCAAAATTAATCTTCTAAATTATAAAATTTTTTATCTTAAGGAATTTTATCGTAGTAGTAATTAGTAGTTCAGAATTCTTTAGGCTATATTTGATTTGATCAAACGTAAGGTCTTTAAATATAAATTGATATAATACTAAAAATTATTATTGGTTATAAATTAATATAGCAAAATGTTATTTAAAAAGAAGATTTATAATGTGATATAGTAAAAAGTTGTTTATCATTTTGCATTCTATCGTAAACTCTTTAAATCAGAAATTTATCTCTTTTTATTGTTTAATATGGAATGGGATGTAATATTTTTCATCTCATCTCATTTTATTCTATTATTAACCATCTTATCAAACGATAGAATAATATTATATTTATCATATTTTATTAATAAAACCTCAATTAAACATATTTTTAAATTATAAATAAAAATTTCCTAACTTTTCAATACAAAATTTGAGCCTCCAATTTTTTAATCCCATTTTCATTCTAATTCGATCGTCGAATTTCTGTTTCATGCTGCCAAAAGAAAGAGGCCAAAACAAAACTTAAAAGGAGTCATTATTAAGTGCAAACTTCAAAAAAATTATATATTATTCAATTACTGCTCAAATGTGATTTTTTAAAAAAAGGTGGCTCTAAACTCAATTTTATTTTTTAAAAAAATACTTGCCCCTCGAGTATGCAAAATGACGGAAAACAGTTGAGTTTTTCAATGAATTTATAAATCAATAATAAAGTTAAAGCTCAAACAGGTTGTAGAAAAAACTTCAAAACGGGAGACCATATTATATTGCTATTGCTATTCAAGGTCCAGTGTCTAGCCGCACGATCAAAATGAACCAATAGAATTGAATCATTCTCTCAAAACTCCATAAAATCAGAGCACGCGCGCACTGTAATTACAAATGGAGGTGAATGGAGCTTTCTTCTTTTTCCTCCCTACATTATTACAATGTTACAGGACAAAATTAAGACAATCTCCAAACCTACCAGCCCTAGAGACTGCCGTGCCACTGATAATTCTCCATTTCGTGTTGAAGCTGACACTTTTTCTTAAAAAGTCATGCTAATGATGAAATGGCCTCTATTGCGCTACCTAACGGCCATGCTGCTTCAACAAGGGCATCATGGTACTGAACCTTCTTCACTAATGTAATTTGTTGCCAGCGATCAAGGGCTGCGGATAAGAGATTTCGCAGAATATTCAGAATAGCAAGCAGTAAACATTTTGAGAAATAACTAAGAAGCATGCGACTTACCAAATCCATCTACAAGTAAGGTGTACTGGTATACAAGATCCATACATAAGTACGGCAGGTTACTCTCTTCCACCTTTGGATAGGTGGATTTTGCATCCTTTAGCTTAGTTTCGCAGGCACGCTTAGCCGCCTCCTCAAAGTCCGCAGGACTAACTTTGGCAACAGGGACATTGGAACCAACAAAGCCAGCCTATAGATAATGATCATCTAGTTAGCATTCTAAACACAGAGGATTCCCAAACTTCAAAAATTTTCCCACGACATGGACTTCAAAACATGTAGTACCTCAGCGGCCCTGTCAAAGAAGAATGAAGCAACAAATAAATTCTTTTGTCCATCACCCCCTCCACCATTCCAGATTCCACCAATTGTACATTTCATGTGTGTGCAGGTTGATTCATTAACTTTGAGAGCCTTCAAAGCCACCCGCCTACATCCTTCTAAGCTTGAACCAGAAGGAGAAGCTGATGCGTGATATTCCCGTCCTCCATATTTGTAGAACCCTTCAACAACAGAATATTTAGTAGTCCAATCTATTGGCAAAGTCGGCGCAAAAGTTTGAACCAAAATAATTTCAAACTCCATGTGCCCTATAATTGTGTCAACAATCAACAATCACATTTGAAACCAACGTGTAACATTAAGGTAAAAGTCAATTCAGATCACATAATATGTATCTTAAACCAGTCACAAAACAATAATGACGTGGTCATTGATCACAATTCTAAGGTCAAAATGACAGCATAGCTTAGTATGCGCAGAAGCCCCACTTCATCTACTACATGACTGTCCTTCTATTGTAGTCATAATGAGATGGATTGGATACTATTCAGAGATGATACAAAGAAAGGAAATCACCATGCATATAGAGCATCCTACATTTCAAGGGAGTCATTGTACTTTTTCATATAACAAGAGGTGCATTCAAGAAATTTTGAGAATTCGAACATACTCTAATGGTTGATATCAATATCATTTTCTTATACACTGTTTGAATCTAGAGCCTCTTATTGTGTGAAATATAACACGATGCCAAACCAAATTCCATTAAAACGAATAACTTTGTTTTATTGTGTAACATCACGATAAGAAAAGGAAAAAAGATGAGCAGAATGGAGCTAGCATTAAAGCACAATGCCTAGAGCTGATAGATTTCCACTAACTTACCATCAAAACCATCCAAGATGCATGGATTGAAAGTATCTTCGGAAACTTTTAGCATTTCTGCTCGAGCTGCTAACAAGCCATAATGCAGGTAACTGAAATATTAAAGATTCGAAGAAAATATCAACCAAAGACATCCGGTTACTATCCCACAAGAATAAAATGTACAAAAACATTAGAATGTGTCACAAGGTTCCAAAATAGGGTCATATGTAGCTTCAAACAAGTGACGACACAATTGCAGAGGACTTGAAGAGGTAATAACTGGCTCCCTTCTGAAACCTTATCTTGAAATCAAAGTTACGCAAAGGAAGCGAAGAAACCTGTGCACGTAGAGGTAATAATCGGCTCCCTTCAGATGCATTTTTTTAACATATGTATCCTCGCCATCTGTTACCCTAGGGGCATTTGTACCTTCCTTCTCAGAAATAGCATATGCCATTTGGACAGATCCTCCACCCAGATCAACTACTCCAACTGTACCTGAATATTCCTTCCCCAGATTTCCTAATAGATAGTTTATGGTCACCTGCAAATTGACATGCAGTTTAAGAAAGGATCTATGCATAATGGTAAGACAAATGAAAAAATAAAATCACCAATCAACAAATGGAGAACTCTTTATCTTTCATTTTGGTGTTTTTTCATTTCCCTTTGTGTGACTTAACTTTCCAAAAACACCAAAGGATCCATTATCAAATTAGATTCATTAGGCTCATCCATCTTCAGCGCACTATTATCAAATTAGATTCGCTAGGCTCATCCATCTTCGGCACACTTATTATCATCTGGAAAGCAATGCTGCCATCATACAAATGATTGCAATTTTTCTTGCAAGCCTTTTACATCCAATCATCTAATTCAAAAATACCCAATTTATGAAGGTTCAACCACTACCATCATTAATACCTTTCCTTCTGAATAGAAACAATTATGGCAAAGAAAAAAAACTGAAAATAATTTACTGAACAGAAACTATTACAAGTTCTACTAGAAATCTAAGGTCCCAACTACAAAAGTTAACAAAACATACCCACTGATACGAGCCTTCCTGAGAACCATCCAGAACCCTAACCCCATTCGGATCAGATTTCAGGGTGCTTCTATCTTTTAGAAGATCCCTAACCTTACAGGAAGAAAATCAATTGACTATGAGTACAAATCATGCAAGTACACATGGAATGGCGTGGAATGGCGCGGGTAAAGAATGCACTTACTGCTTGCAAAATCCTATCAGATGCATCACCTCCCAATGCCCTCAAGCCTGCAGTAGCCTACACAAACAGCAGAAAAGCCCATTATAGTGACTAAGCAAATGCCTGCAAAAAAGGAGAATCTCAGTGGATGAAAAAGGTTCTTTTGTTTTTCAACTCATATGACACCCACCCCAACTCTGACAGGTGTCCTGGATCGCAATTCTCTAGGCACCACACTCTCAGCCTTATCAAGAAGGGAAACGAGAGAGCCCGCTGCAGCCTGTGGGTCTTTTGCATATGCACTCAAACCTGGTTTAATCTACAACAAAGAATACCACAGTAAAATCGGAATCCGAATATTGACATATAAACACTGGATCCGACTCAAAATAATTCTGTCAATCCTCAACCCCTTAGCATTTTAATTTAAGTGATCCCTTGAGTAAATTGGAACAATATCCACAGAAAATCTTGTTTGGGAAATGATGTTGAAACTACGAACGCTAAGTTATGAGACAAGATAAATTAAATAAACCTCCCGCAATCACATTGTAAATTTTCACTAAGCTTGTCTGTGATCAGACTTACTGAAGTTAGCATTCCGAAACTAGAAATAAATAAAATTCATATTCAAGATGAATAAAAAGCAATCAATTTCATTACATGGACAAAAAGTTCGAGATCTCTCCCGATATGCACGAGATCCATATTATGATCGAAGCAAAAGACGTGGACTCTACTCCCCGAACTCCCGGCGTCGAAAATGACGGCGTAATTTCTAGAGCCTCTTAAACTCTGCGACATCTTGCGGTTAGTGATCCCATAGTCCTGCGACCGGGAGGGCATCACAAACAACACAAAGACAAGGAGAAGAATCGGAATGGAGACGACGAGAAGGACGCTGCGGTAGCGGTGGATCTTGTCGGGAAATAAATCGTGAGGCGGAGGGCGTTTGAGCATCTTGTCGGGGGAAGTAGCGTCGGCGGCGCCAGATTCCAGAAGCTCGGCGGAGGAAGGTGAACGGTAACGAATGTGGCCGTTATTAGAGGCCTTCAAGGACTGCGCTGGTTCCTCTGATGGATCCAGCTCTCCTTGTTTTTATTTTTCTTTCCCTGTAGAAGTAAAAAGTAAAGAAAACAAGGAATGACAAATCCAAACCTTTTATAGATCAAAACACATCAGCAACTAGGAAGGAGGACGATTTGATACACGTATATAAAACGACTGAATGGCTGTCAAGGATATGATTGGAAACGAACGTTTTGTTGTTGCATGTGTCTGTATGTAATTGTCACTTCTCTCCAACAACAGTTTCTTCTCGTGATATTTATAGACACCTCTTTGTTGGTGGAGAACATACTCAAAGTTGTTTGAATCTGGCATAAACTTTAAACAAAGAAGGCCTTTCCTTGTTGACCAATCCTCCAAAAAACTTATTTCATAACCCTAAATTACTTTCTGCCCGCATCTCCATCGCATTGGTTATCTTTATCTTCCATGTACATAATCCTAAAACAAAGAATCAAAAGCCCTTTAAACCTCTCAGATCATTACTTTTATACAATAAGGTAGCTAATGTATGATCTCCAACATGGCCCTGTCAAGTAAACATTAGTGATGAGGAAGAGAAGATCGTTTATAAAGGAGAAAGATAAGCTCCATTTTGCTAACAATAAGTAATATTGATACCTCAACTAAGCCACTCCGGATGAAAGCCACTACATAACTAATAACAGAACCTTTTCAAAAAAAAAAAAAAAACTAATAACAGTATCATCCACCTTAATTAATACAAATCTTCTTGTATAACAAATTTTAAAACCTCGAGTGTTATGTATTATTCTCATTTCTTTAGATTCCAAAAAACCACAAGGCTCGCTTAGAAAAGATACCATGAATATGCAAAGTAATTGGTTTGTAGAAAACTATAAACTATTAGTTGACTCATTACATATTAATGACAATTTAACTTTAAAATGTGAATATCCTACCACAAGTTAGCGCAAACAGTACCATACGTCATTATACACCATACCACACATACATATGAAAAATATCATCACTCATTTTTACATGCATTCCAACAATATATATACACAAATAATTATGTGGCTACATAAAAATTATACCATAACTTAAAGGGAATATAATGAGTGAGTGAAAGGAATACCATGTCTCATTACATAATGTTCCACAAATCAATACAAGCAATACCAATGTTATGTATAAAAGTTAATATGAATCATTTAAAATAAGTAACATATTGAGTAAAGAAAAGAAATACCATCTCTTATTTGAAACCATAACTTACTACAATATAAATTGTACCATTTGTATTTATTCAATACCATGTGTACATACAAAAAGTATCATTATTCATTACGGATAAATAACACTTACAATTTAAAATTAATGGGAATAAAGTGACAAAGTGGAAAGAATACACTGTCTTTTTTTAGATGACTCTATTGTTATCCCCTGGCTTCCTCTCTTATGTTGTAAAGTCATCAGCCCTAAGGCATCATTTATTACGTGACTTGCAATAAAAAACCGTCTCAAAACTAAGACTCAATGCATGGTGGAGATGATGACCTATGTTTACTATGTAATAGGGCTATCGAGGATCACAATCACCTATACTTTATATGCAGTTACTATAAGGCCATTTGGAGTCGTCTTATGCACATGCTTTCTTCTTATAGTGGACATTATGATTGGGATCATGTACTACATTGGGTCATTAGCAAAACTAAGAAAGGTCATCAATATGTTCCTTTATTCACAAAATATGTATAGCATTTGGAAAGAACTAAACAGTCACAGATTTACCGACATAAAGGAAGATAAATATTAGCTTGTGGATCGAACCATCAACTAAGTCAGAGCTAGCATTTTTGCCAAGAGTGCACAACACTCCATTTCCACGGACATGAAATGTAGATGGCTATTATAATTATTACTAAAGCACATATGGCTATTATAATTATTACTTAGGGGGCGTTTGGTTTGAGGGTTTGAGAATAAAGGAATGGAATAATTATAAAAATAGTGTTTGCTTTGGAGTTTTCAATTCCAAATGAATAGATTTATTCCATTAAATTTGGGAATATACTAAATCTACCAAAGGGGGTGGGTATTAAGTTTTCATTCCAATCTAGTGGTTATTATTTATTGCCTTAATACTCTTCTTACCATCATCTCCTGCTGTCTTCTCATTCTTCTCCTGTCATCTTCTCTGATTGGGTTTCCACCTTCTGCCACTCGCTAGGTATCTGCTCTATCATACTGTTAGGTACCTTCTGCCACTTTCTGTGTTTATGTTTAAAACAATTTGATTTCTAAGGGTATAACCATCATAACGTGAAATTGCTTTATTATACTGCTATGTACCTTCTGCCACTTTCTGCTCTATTATACTGTTATTATACTGCTCTATCATAACGTGAAACTGCTCTATTATATTGCTATGTACCTTCTGCCACTTTCTGCTTTATTATATTGTTATTATACTGCTCTATCATAACGTGAAATTGATATCACGTTATGATTTCTAAGGGTGAAACCATCATAACGTGAAAATGCATATGATTATTTAATTATTTTTTTTATTTTTTTTACAATAAATCCATGTTTATAATAAGTTTCTTTTATCCATGTTTTTCGAATATGAAGAAAACCATATACGAAAAATCAACCCCGTGTTTTTACCCAAGTTACAAACCAAACATCATTTTTTTTATTTTTCATACCCATTCTCATCCCCTTTTACTATTATACCCATATCCATATCCAACCTCATGCTCAAACCAAACGCCTACTTAGTTATAATGTATATTAAAAGCCTCAATCTTTCATAACCTAAAAGGCAACGCCTACTTAGTTATAATGTATATTAAAAGCCTCAATCTTTCATAACCTAAAAGGCAAGGTAGTATTAATCACTACTTTGTTAACGAAGGAATTGGTGTTGAAGACAACATAATATATGTCATAGAAAGGCAAAGTAGTATTAATAAATTGATTTAAAGAAAGGCATGCCTCAACAAGAGAGGCAGTTCGGGTCCCATTCCATTTTATGTGCCTAAAACTGTGAAAGTTGAAGGCCTTCGAAACAAGAAACTTCCTAGAAAAATAAGGTATATTCATTTAAAGGTCATTTTAATTGGAAAATATCAGTTTTAGAATTAAATTTATTACCAACCCTATGTACTGTTAAATTTATCCTAAATAAAGAAGAGCCAACTTGGCCAACTCCTTCACTTGGTTTGGTTCCTTTTACAAGCTTTCCGTTAAAAGGGTTGGGACCTAGCAAACCATGGATGCAAACTTCGGTTGAAATGAAGTGTTGTTAAGACTGGCTCGTCTGATGTTGCCAGATGATAGAAGTCTTAGATTCACACACATGGGCTCCTCCAAATACGGTTTTGTTAATAATTGGATTGGCCCTATGTGTAGGTCTCGTGACTGCCATGACAACGACATGACTTATCTGGTCCAGCTATCACACACAACCTCAAAAACCATTCTTGTTTTCCAAGAACAGCAATACTAGGAAATCTTTGCTAAAATCATCTTTGTTCAATTAGTTCCATACCTGGACTTTGTTACCGAACACAGACATATCCCCCACTCATTCTCTTCGACGTCGTTCAAAGGATGCTGATCATGAGTGACATATTGAGATGAAGGAAAACGAATTGCCGTTGTTCCTGGAAAGTCAATGTGGAATGGCAAACGGTTTTAATGATTTCATCATTGTCTACAAGCCACAAACACATTGAACCGAGGAAACGGACAATAGTAAAAACTTTGATGTCCAACCATCAACTCACTATAACACCACTTTATTTGACACTAAATCACACATCCATGTAATAATACCCAACCAAATTCCCGACATCCAAATGATTAAGCATACACATCCACATCGTACTTTCAGTGTTTCATATGTTTTTCCGAGTCATAGCAAAGACGTCTAGACACACATTAACAATATACTTAGAAAATTTGCAAATTGCAGACTGTTCTATCGAACTGCATCAAGCAGCAGAGGATCGTTGGTGATGAGAATAATTTAGCTTTCAGAGCTGTAAAATGCGTCACTTGCTGATGAGTTCTCTCTCCCATGACGCTCCATCATCTCATAAGCCCATTCAAGACCGTCGCAATAATGGAGTGGAGGATTAAATCGGCCATCATTTATGTCATCTGGCAGGAATGCCCCATTCTCTATGAGGAACTTGATTGCCTCTCTCTTCCTTTCTTTTGCAGCAATATGAAGAGGTGTCCCTGGGTAAAAGAGACAGATGCGAGGACCATTGTTGGCTTATGAAACATGGGAGAATTGATGGAACTTTAAAATGCTTACTACTCAGCAGAAAGACACTTACAACCACATGCGCCCCAAGTTCTAGCATCAATATTAGCACCGCGCTCAAGCAGTTCATCCATAACCTCAACATGGCCACCCTCAGCGGCAAGATGAAGAGGGGTCACCCCCTTAGATTTGGGGCCCCATGCTCCTACATTAACATCCATTCCTTCATTCAGTAGCCGCTTCACCTGGTCAGAGAAAGCACCTTAAATCAGCATACTTTACTCATCATAAAACACTTGTGGTTGGCACCAGGTGATCTATATGCCTTCCTTTAATTCCTTTGAGATATTAATCAAATATACCCAAGTGGGAACAGAAATGATTGCTTAAACAAATAACTAAAAGAAAAAAAGTAAAGAATGATTAATCCAGGAAACATAACAAAAAAAGTCCAAGAACAACTATGGAATGCTTTTCTAAGACTTTGGTTGGACTTGCGTTTATTACTAACTTTGCAAAAAAAAAAAAAAAAAACTTTTACGGAGATACACTAGTTCATCATAAATCAGTTCCAGATATCTTGAAGAATCAATGTAGCTTAACATATGTAATCTTAAATGATAATGTCACAGCAAAATGCAGCCACAAACATTGAACATGGAGGAAACGCAAATAAAAAGAAAACTAATCAATGGAAATAGTGTAAAGTGGAGTCCATTTCAAACTCTCAAAGTTCACCACCCACATCCCCTAAAACTCTTCACTATAAACTCCTTTCTATTAACAAGATTGGTAGATCATACTGGGCGATAAAAGTGAAAGTTAGCACCAGATAGATTGTATTTCAATCCAATGCTATTTCCTCAAATTTCAATACAAATGATCCACCCCTTCTCTAGCACATATATCCATCATTCATTGAAGCCTCAGACTTTGACATTGGTAATCCCTCAATTTAAATCAGCACATATATCCATCATTCATTGAAGCCTCAGACTTTGACATTGGTAATCCCTCAATTTAAATCAGCAGTCAGCACAAATGTCCATGATTTACCGGAGCCTCCAACTTTGATATTATGTAATCCCTCAATCTTACACCAATAAACCAAAACCCCATCCAAATCCCGAACATGATCTGCTCCTATAAAAATAGTATTAATTTCACACTGACCCCAAACTTATCCACTGGAAAAGTTTCGTATTTGACTATGCAGTCACCAATAACCACCCATTACAATCTTTATAGTATATCAAGTAAAGTAGCAAAGACGAAGGAAATCAGAATAAAACTCTAAAAGACAAAAAATAAAAGAATCATGCCAATCAAACAATTGAATTCATCACCACCGCCAACAACAAAAAATTAGCTTACCTCTTTGAGATCACCTTTTCTAGCGCCGATATGAAGCAAAGTCCAGCCTCTATCATCCCTATCTACCCTTGCGCCAAAATACCGTCTTCTTGAGAAACTACGCCTCAGCGGTGCCTCAACCGCAACCGAACCCGATATTTCTTCAATCATAATCTTCCGTACGCTCCAGTCGATCAAGTAATAAAACGCGTAGAGTTACTAAATGATTCAGCTTCAAAACAAGCTCGAAGAAATCAAGATCAAACAAGTGAAGGCAACAGCAGATTTACATGTTCTTCAAGGGAAAAACAAAAAAAAACAAAAAAAGGACAAGGGATTTAGCGAGAGGCCAAGGAGTGATGAGCGATGCAATAGGGAGCGAAAGGATTCAAACCGGGTCCGAAAACGCGAAGATTCTCAAAGATAATAATGGAAACAACGAAGGGTGAAGATATTATAAACATAGTTTCTATTCTTTACGCGAAACCCTAAATAAAATTGGAAAGGGGTTCTCAAAGGATGGAATCTGGAGGGAACATAGATAGGCTAGGGTTTGTAATCCGATTTGTTATGGGAAGACGAAACTCTAATTTCACAGGGAAAAGAGGAATACGCAGTGAGGATGTTACACGCGCACAATAGTCGTATCAAACTTGAAGAGATAAAAAGGAATCGGGGGACGTACAGTACACGTACGCTTGTCGTTTCGATATAAGTCTTGTTTGTCCCTTTGTTGTACAAAAGGAAATGTGTGATTTTTTCTAAAATTGGTACTTTGTAAATTTAAAATACAAATTCTCTAGGTAAAAAGTTGCTCATTGCCTTTTTTTTAACATGTCTACAAAATTTTTTATGATAAAAATGCAATACTTATTTTGAATATGTATTAAATAATTGATAATTGTTATATTATATTAAGTGGTTAAGTTGAAAAAAATGTTATCCATATAATATAAATAAGATTTAAATTTTAGTCAAATTATAAGAAGATGTTAGTAGTCTTTTAAGATGGATAAATTAAGTTGAAGATATTGTTAATAAGGTCAAGTTGTATTGATAATGTTTCCATTTTTTTGTTTTTATTTTCAATTCCAGAAAAATATTGTTTATTTGAGTGGTTTCTACTTTCTATTTTATTTTTTTGTTCTCTATTTCTATTTTTCATATTATCAACTAAATATATATTATTTAATGTATTGATTTTAATAAAATTATGAATAATTTAATTTATTATATATTTAATTAATTAAATTTGATTATTAATAAGAATTACAAATAATTTAATTTTACTTAATAATTTTATTTAATTTTTGTAATAAATTAAATTAAATTTAAAATATCTTCAAAATATATAAATTTCAAATTAATTTAATTTAATAATTAAAATATATTTATAATAAATATTAGTTTATAAACGAAAATATGTAATTATCATCAGTGATACAATGTGTAATAGCCTATTTTATATACTAAGGGTTATAGTCTTATATTATTGCATATGAGTTATATCATTTTAGCATTCATGAAATATATTTCATTCACATACATATCATTTGCATACACACATGAATTATGATTTTGTATACATTGCAAAGATAGTATATGCACTTAATTGACATATTCCGGGATATGAAAAGTTTAAAATGATCATGACGTTAATTATGTGTTGTTATGTCTTGAATTTTAGTTTGAATGATTACAAGTAGTAAATTTAGAATTAATTGTTATCATTAGAAAAATGATGAATAAAAATGTATATTTAGGCTAGAAAAAATGCCAAGTAGCAAGACAAATTGACACATGAAAAATTAAGATGACTAAGCCTATGAAATAAGTGACAAATGACATAGATAAATGAATGACATTTGGCATAGATAATTAATTGACAAATGACAGCAATGATTGAGTGACAAATGAACTAGTAACTAAGTAACATTTGGCAGCTTAGAGTGGCTTACATGCTTGGGGACATATGTCAATGTAACATGGTGACATCAAGAATCTAAGGAGTTACGTTTCTACAGGAGTAGTTTCAAATTTGGTTATTCTTCTACTCTTTTCATCTCTCACTATCAAAACTTACTTCTATCTCCCATTTCAGTGTTTTGCTTGAGCTATGCTAAATTACCACATGAAATACATACTTTTACTCTTCACAAGATAGATAAAGAACCAAATTATTGTTGTCTTTTATCCTAGTTGAAAACTATCCAATTTCCACCTTGAATTTGTGATGATCTCACATGCATGGAGGGTTAGGTTAACTTAACGAATTGGGTGACAGTTAAGCTGAATAAGTAAGTAAGTATTGATCTCTATGGCATGCTATAATAGAAAGATTATGGTGATTGAATTGGGATAAATTGTATATGATGTTGATGTTGAAGATGTGCTGAAAAATGGAGAATAAATGGTACTTTTCTATTCTATTTTTGCATGTACAAAAACAGTAGTTTATGGGCTATTGTATGGATAGTTTAAATTAGGATTTGAAGTATAATTGATGAGGAATTCATGCTAGAGATAACTGTTATTAAAGTGTTTTCAAATATGGAAAATTAGAGCTATAAGTGTGTTTGTAAAAAAATGACTGTTAATGACATAAGTGAGCAGAATTTTGTAAGCCTTAGTATAACCAATATGGAAGTTAAATTTGTTAGTAGTGTGCTCTAGGCCAATGGATATTTGTGATTCATGTATTAACATTATGACTTGTTAATAATATATTATGAGGTATTCCTTTCAT
>JAOSBK010000001.1:17932024-17950181 GCA_027568895.1 Erythroxylum shatona | reverse complement strand
TAATGGGCCAAAACTTATTGGGCTTTAATGGGATTAGGTTTTCTCTATAAATAGAGAAACTTAGGTCTCATAAGAGAGGGGACACCATTGTGATACGAAACCCTAGCCACCATCCGAGAGAAAAGTGTGCGGCATTAGGAAAGAGTTTCAGGATGTGCTAGCACACGATAGCCGTAACCCGAAAAAGCAACCACCAATCCGTGTCAAAAAGGTATTTTTTGCGCATCCTATATGTTTTCGGTTATACGTCGTGTTGTGTTATGATCTTTTCTGCAGCGTACCTTGAATACTTGGGCCATAAGCGATCCAACAAAATTAACCTGAAATAAAGTAACCTTAAATGAATTTCATGTGTTAGTGATGTCTCTAAGCTTGTAAAATTCGTGAAGTATTGAAGGTAGTAAAGTTACACACATTAGTGATGTTAATGTCAAATTCTGGAATTTTAATTTCAGTCTTGTGTACATGTTGAACCAGCTAATAAATTTCACTATAAGTTGGTATATTTTCACTTTGTATGTTCGGGCATATGCTCTATAGTAGTGTGTTACACATTGACATTAACTACCAAATAAAATTTTGTTTTATTGAAAAAATAAATTGAGAAGGCAAATTTTGAAAATTATAACAGAAAAAACAGAAGTGAAACGAAACATTTCTCTAAAGTTGATAAAAATGATAACAACTAGAAGTCTACTATTTAAAAGAACTATTTTCTTTTACGAGTTAAAACCAATGAAATTATTGATTAAAATAATTATTTATCAAATTGATATAATTTCATTTATAACCCTATATTTAACTTTAAGGGGGTGCTTTGTTAATGATTTTGGGAAGATATCAATAGTTAAGAAACGAAAAATAACTACTTGGTAATATATTATCATTGAATAAACAATGTTTCTATATCTAAGTTTAGGGCACTACTGTATGCCTCCTGATTGTGAAAGGAATGAAAGTCATCCCAATGTTACGCGCTAGTACCACAGGGGTGACAAATCATTGTCATGCCTGTGAGAAGAGTGTCACAGATCATGCCTGTGACACTTCTTCTTCTTTTTGCTCTTTTTAATAATTAAATATAGTTAATTAAAATATAATTGATTAAATATAATTAATTAATTATAATATAATTAATTAATTATATTTTTCTTTTTTTCTCCTATGACACTTCTTCTTCTTTTTGCTCTTTTTAGTAATTAAATATAGTTAATTAAAATATAATTGATTAAATATAATTAATTAATTACAATATAATTAATTTATTATTTTTTCTTTTTTCTCTCTTGTAGTAATTAAATATAATTAATTAAAATATATTAAAATTTGATGAAAACAAAATTTATTTCTTTTTTTAGCAAAACAATATTATGATTAAACTTTATTTTCAAGACATTATTTGAGTAATGTATGTCGACACAAGCCAATGCTAAAACATTTTTTTTTAAAATGCTATTGGAAAGAGAATCCTGCAATATATTTAATTTTAAACATTCTGTCATCATAAATAGGTGAATAAATTAAATAAAATATATTAAAATTTGATGTAAAACAAAATTTTAACAAATTTGTATTTCTCAAGATTTCTAACAAATCAACCACTACCAATAATAATGATAATCATTCATTCGTACTAGTCAATTCTTATAATTATAATGATTATATTAATTCTCGTTTTTCACTTTATTTATTCTCATTTCTATATTATCATTGCTACATTTGAACCAAGCACCTCTCAAGTGGGGCCAGATCCTCTGGCCCCCTACCCTGTCTCAACCCTGTCTCCTTCTATCTGAATCGTCCATTTATGTGGGACCCACTAGAATGGACGGCTCAGATAAAAGGGGACAGGGTAGGGACATGGTAGGGGGGACAGAGGATCCCCCCTCCCCCTCAAGTATCTATCCTCATAATTTCATATTACTCTTGAACTGACAACAGCTTCTTCTGCTGCTCTTCGGTAGAAATCTTTTCTCCTCTCTTTTCTTTTTTCTGAAACTGAACAATAACAGATGTAGGCGAGTCCTTTTTACAAAAGAATCTCTTCAAGAACACTTCTTTTTTAGGACCTGCAAACGTAAGCATAAATATATTGTTTCTTCCCCAACCTTCCGTGGCTGTCAATGTAGCTAAAATAGGTCCTTCCCCTAAAGGAACCCATAAGAATTTGTATTTCCTTCTGTGCTCGCTTTTGTTTAGAAATCGAAGAACTAAAATGTATCAAACATTACTCTCCTTCTTAAGGAAGCTCAATCTTTTGGAAGAATCGATAATGGGAAATCGAAAATCTCAGATGGTATTGTCATGGATGAATTTACGCAGAAGGGTGGTCAGTAAGGCATCCCTCCTCTCAGCTCTGCTCTCTTCTCTTATCCTCCTTTGTTCTTCTCTCTCCCTCCAAGCCTGCTCAATCATTAGTCTCTCCCTCTCAAGCTTCTCCATTGACTGTCTCCATTCCTGTTCGAACAATTGCCGCTCCTGAGCCCGCCTTTCCATCATCTCCGTCCACTGCATTTCCATCCTTTGCTGCTGCTGAAGAAACTCCTTGAGCATTTCTTGTATTCCGGTTGTACAGTTTGCATTTGAGGCAGTGGCTCCTTTTCCGGACCTCTCTAGCGTTATTCTTTCACCATTCCTCTTTCTAGAACAGCTCCTGGGTTGCTTCTCCTCCTCACTGTCATCATTATCATCCATATCATCTGAAAATTCGGCAGATGATCTATCTTCACTCGTTCTCTTTACCCTTTTCCTTGTATTGGTAGAACCGGACTCTGATTCAAGAAGTAGTCGTTGCATGCTCCTTGTTCTTTCAGTAAATACTGCTTGCAGTTCCTCAAAGAACGGGCATTCCCTGCTATTCTCAGGATCAGATGTTTCCTTCCCCTGTTGAATTGAAAATAGAAAAGCATGGAACGAATATAAAAATGTAGATGTATATTGGAGAAACTGCACCTCTAAAACAACACTCACCCAACCTATTTAAGAAAAAGTAGTATCATGTTCAATAAGAAACATACCACCCTCACAAGAGTTCGAAATGTTAGGATACGAAAAACTGACTCAGGTATAATAGTTTTTGCACATTGTCATCAACTCATCTCTTATCAGTTCATCTATACCTCTAAACTTTCCTACTTTTGGGCACAATTTACGCAGCTAATGAAGAATTAGAACCGATTCTAATCAGTTACATAACGTAGGAAAATATAATATATGCACAGTAAGATGAAAGAGGTAAATTCAGGCATTCGTTAGATGAAAGAAAGGAGACATCACCTAACATCAAAGGAGGGGCTGCCACCAAAAATTCATGTGGTTCACAACAGATCACTAACTGGGAAGTGAGTGTTAGAGTCAACAATAAAAAATAACAACCTTTTGAAAGTGGCACTGAGAAAACATGGAAGCCATTAGAGCAAATCAGGCGGGTTTCCAGTAACTAGCATGTTTGATATGGAGGGGTAAACATAAGGTGCAGGCCCACATTAGAGAGGTTAGAGAAGGTGCAGTAGAAACCCGAAAGGGGAAGTCTTGCTAAAATATATTGGTAAATGGTAATGCCTCAACTTTATATAGTGGGTGTTGGATTGCTCATTCACATAATGCATACCCAACAAGAAAATTTCCATCAAAATCCTCTATACATTTAATCACTTACTTGGTAGATGTTACTCATATAGGACAACTGCATCACCTAAATTAGGAAGTTGGACAATTCATATCTAATTTTCTTTTCTTTCATAGTTTCAAGATGTTTAAAATCAACTTGCTATTCTAGATTCATATGATGAAAAAGATGCTGAATTGTATGTGCTCAAAACTCATATAGGAGGGAAAATCGGCTTATCTACACTCTTCACAGTAGCTTGACTGTTACAGAATTACAGGATCACCAATTTCTCGTTCTCCAATGAAAGAGAAAATGAAAGAATATTGTAATTATTGCAAGAAGTCAAGTCATTAGATATTTGAATATCCAGTCAAGCCACTAGAAAAGGATTTAAAACAAAAGTCTGATCATCAAAGATGCAAACCCTCTTCTTTCGTCATTGCAGTCATTAAGGATTCCGTCGAGTCTTCTAAGTCCAATCTTACTGTTATTCTTGATCAAATTGATATTAATGCGTTCTCAATCTAGTAATTCTACAAACTTGGCCTTGTTTATCAACTAAGTACTACTTCTTTCTGATATCTTAATTTTTCATGCTGCAATCATATGAGTTCTAAACCATCAAAAATAAACACAGTTTTCCACGCACCCATTACACATATATATTTTCTGTGCACCCATTACACATCTAATCTTACGTTAGTAAATAGCTCTTTTATTCTAAAATTGTCACTTAATCTAACCTTTGTTGACCAATTATGTGATCTTAGACTTGTTTCATTTTCAAGTCATAGTTATCATGTGCTGGATCCAAAGACGGGGTAGTTCCTTGGAAACAGGACACGTGGAATGATATTTGCTTGAATTTACATCACTACTTTTGCCCATGAGTCAATCTAGTTGTGGTGCCACTGTTATATCTCGAACTTGGCACTACTTAGTGATACTTCTTTTCAATTTTCAGTGGATTGTTAGGATTTCTTAAAATAAAATGATCGTTTATCTTGTCAATTAGCCAAATATCACACCTTACCTTTTAATAATAGCAACTATATGTCATCTACCCCTTTTGACATCTACTATGATATTTAGGGTTCATGGGAAGTTCAAAATATTTTGTAATCTTTTTTGATAATTTTGCTCGATATACATAGATTTATTTGATGTAAAAAAAAATACGATTTGCAAGATTTGGAGGGATATGTTAGAGTTGAAGGACTTTAAATTGAGTAGAACTAAGACTGTGTATATAGAATGTAACTTTTCGAGCAATAGGGTGACTACTGATGTGAAGGTAAAGATTGGGTCAGAAATTATACTATAAAAGGAGTGTTTTAAGTATCTAAGATCTATCATCCAAAGCAATTGAAAGATTGATGAAGACAAGATCTATCATCCAGTACATTAGGAGTTTTATGTGATAACAGGATCCTACTCAAACTTTAAAAAAAATTTATCATTTAACAATTAGGTCGTTCATGCTCTATGGGGCGGAATATTGGGCCATCAAATAGATGCATAATCATAAGCTAATGGTAGCAGAAACGAGGTTGTTCTATTGGATGTGCAACCTTACTAAGAGAGATCAGGTCAAGAATGTAATGGTAAAAGACAAATTAAATGTGACTAATATTATTAAAAAATTAAGAGAGACAAGGCTTAAGTAATTTGGATATGTTAAGAGGATATACTTAGACATTTCAGTGAGAAATGCGAGAAGATTGTATTTAGAGACCGTACGAGGAAAACAGAAAGGCTTAAGTAGAATTGGAAAAGGTGATCATAAATGATATGACTCTGCTAAAACTTATCGAGAATATAATTCTCAATAGAAACTTTAGCGTACTAGGATATGGATAAAGGATCTCTCATAAAGAGATCCTTGTAGTTCTCATAAGTCCTTTAAGCATTTTTCTTTTGTATTTAGCCTAAATATTTAAATATGTAGTACTTAGCTCTCAATGATTTAACCTAAACATTTCCTTATTTAGTCTAACTATTTTCTCATAATGACTTGTTTGATCGATTTATTTATTTATCTTCTTTATTGTGTGTGTATTTATTTATTTATTTTACTCTCTACCTTATTCTATTTTTATTATATTATTTAGTTTATTACTTATTTCATATTTTTATTTATTAAATATTTATTTTATTTTATTATTATCTTTTATGTTTATATTTATTCTATTTTCAATTATTGGCTTCCACTTGCCACTTTGAGTTCCTGGAACCTAATGCAATAATCTACCAACAACAACAATACCTGTTAAAATTTTTGCTGATAAGGTCGGTCTAAAAAGTTCTAATAATACGTAAATTTACCCCTAACAGAAATTGACCACGCTGCCATCTAACACTCGAAGGAAACAGCTTTCCATAATTGAATTAAAATAAAAAGACAAACAGACAGGACCTTCTGCAAATCCAACTTCAAGGGCTTTGATAGATGGAAACTATGCTCAATGATCATAGCAAAAAAGATCTGGGGTACCTTATAACGGTTGACAAGGTTCTTCCATTTGCATTTACACTGATCAGGGGTTCGAAAGTAGCCTTTTTCCATCATCTTGGAGCTGACAACCTCCCAAAGCGTTTTGTTCCTCTTTGAGACACTGAAATCCTTCTCCAACTCTGCTCTGATCGCAATTAACTCTATGGTTTCCTGTTGTCCCCACTGTGGCTGTTGTTGCTGAGACTGAGAGCCCCGGCCCTTGGTTGCAGACGGAGATATCTCAGGACTGAGCATCATCGTTATCTGCCCCAAGGCATCGTCCTCGTCTCCGGCGCCGCCGCTGAACATGGGAACAAGTGGTTAATCGGCACAAGTAATTACAGGAGACCCTGTTTTGGGGTCTGTTGGTTAGGTTCTTTTAAGAAAGAGAATGCGCTTTCATGTCAAGTAAGAATGCGTTCACACGCTAATTAACGTTGGTAGAGCCCACTGGGCTGTGGGCAGTTGTCGCTGTCAGACAACGTGACTCTTTATGGTGTAGCTTGTCTACTTTCCCTAGCTGCTAGCATTAAAGATAAAGTGTTCACACTTGAAATTTATTAAAAATATTCGAATGATATACATTTTATTTATTTTAAAAAAATTATCATTTTAAGTTATTAATAGACCATATTTTAGCGTTTATTAATTTAAAATATATTCGAATGATATACATTTTATTTATTTTTAAAATAAATTATCATTTTAAGTTATTAATAGACTATATTTTAGTGTTTATTAATTTATTTTAATATATGTGTGGTATTATTTATTAGCAATTTATGTTAAGATAATTAAAAATGAATATAGTAAAAATAAATTTAATATAATAGGATACTTTAAGTAATTTATAATAATTTATTTTTAGAATAAATAAAATTATTTAAAAATTTTGTTTTTGTGTAACTATGAATTAAGCATACTTTGGAAGTGTTAGTTTTATGTTCCACAGTCAATTAATTGATAGTAATTTAGTGATATAATTTTTTAAAGGCATTATTTATTTTATAAATATTCATATGTATATAATAAATTATATAGGATAAATTTATATTACAAATAAAACTACAATGAAATGATAATTATAAGATTCATATTGTATCAATGTATTATACTTAAATTATTGCTAATCATTATTCTATTAAGATTGGACAATAATAAAATGTAAAAAGACTACCATACGTTGTGTCTTTTCCTTGTGAAATAAGTAGTAGATTTAAAAGTAGGAAGATGTTTAAACAAATATATCTTATTAGAGAATAGGTTTATTGAATTAACCTTATACGATAATTCCATTTGAAATATTATTTATATGCATATGAAAATTTTTACTCTGATGGTTGAATAAGTGATTGTTTTATTTGAGATATTCAAAGGATATCATATAGGGAATGATATGTTTTAATACTAATTATAATTTATTTTAGTTAAGATTTTCTAAATCAATAATCAATAAATATAGTATGAATTATATAGTCATAGTTAAGTAATCAATATAAGATTTATTACCGTAAGCAATCTTGTATTTTCATGCCGAACATATTCTTAATAAAGGGAAACAAATTAATGTACAAATTATGATTAATGATTTATTATGCTTTATACACGTTAATCATAAAAACAACCTTTATGCTTGAACTCATCCTGACTTAAAGTCAACAAGTTCATACAAGGTTGATTTGATTCTAAGCCTGAGTTCTTTTTTTAGACGTTGGGCCGAGTTTAGATTATGACTCTTATGACTAAATGGTCATTTGAATAAAATGACAACATTTTCAAATAACATTAATTGCTTTTAAAATTAGACTTGGCTCATATTGGATCGAGTTTCGAACCACTTATCAAGAGCGAGCTTGCCTTATAATCATTTAAATTCTATAAATTGAATTCCCAAGCATCGTTACCTGTGGCTTACTGTGGGCATTTTCTCCATCAAAACCTGCTGCTGCTGATGCACCTGTCTCTCGTGGTCGTGGCTCAGGGGAAAAGCTCACAGAACCAGCAGAATCAGGAGAGTTATTAACTGTTAATAGACATTTTCAAGACGTCTCATTTTGCTTACTAATATACACCAAACTTGAAGAGAAGGTCATAAGAAAGATTGAATCAGGCCATCGAGCTTCCATTACCGACTTTTCCAACTTTAACATGCTAAATTTCATGCCAAACTTGGGAAACATTGGGGCATAAAGATGTAGCAACTGTGTATTTGAAATGAAGCCCTGGATTAATGTTTTTCTTGGGCTTTTGCTGCTACTGAGTTTTATATGACTATTGGGAAAGATCCTTTATTGGAAATCTGGAGACTTATCGCAACCAAGAGAATTTGCTCATTCCTCTCATAAGAATACGGTAAGAGACAGGCAAAAAAGAATGCGGGAAATGAAGAGATCAAAAACGCAGAAAGCTACCTCGACTCCCTTCTGAAACTTCAGCTTCATAAGGACAAAAGAAAGCTGTGTGGTCAGTTTTTGCTCAGAGTTCCTGAATGGTGGTAGAGATACATTAAGAAATGGGTCATGGCTAATCTAGCCGAAACATTGAGATACATAAGAAGAGCTACTTCAAGAGATTAATCATTACTATTGTCAAAGCAGGGGATGGCATCAAAGAGAATGTAGAAAGATAAAAGAAGATAAACTGCAGAGAAACTTCAACATAGTGGCAACAAAATTTTGGGATCAAGGTAATTAAGGTTATAAATTTTGTTAAGTAAAAGAATTTAGTTAATTATAATATTTATTAATTCAAAAATAATTAAAATAATAATTTTATAATGAGAAATAATCAATTGCACAGTTTTCTGTCAAAAAGTTATTTTCTCACAGAAAATAATGATCAACAGGAAGCAATTTACATTATTTAAACATAAGATAAAGAGGAAAGGAAAGAGACAGAGAAAAGCTATGTCGTTTTAAGTCGTTGCTTGACCCAGAATACTGCTCCAAGCTGACCATCATAGACGCCAACTCTGCTGGAGAAGACGGGAATCTATTGAGTTTAAAAGTAGACAGCCGTAAAGCTTGTAAGGAATAAACACATGCAGGTACAGGATAGGAAATACGAACAGAAGAATACACACTAGACTTTGATATTGACAGTAACTATAGAAAGGAAACAAAACCTTAATATACTAGCAAAAAGGGGCCTTTATGTTAAAGCAGCTATTGGAGCCAAAAATCACAAAATGGAGTGCTTGCGTGAGAGGAAGAGGGCCATGTACAATTTCTCTAGGTGGCTAATGTAAGATCAAGACTTAGAGGCTGCTTCAATCATTTCATTTGCTGGCATTTTTTCCCGCTTTTCTTCAATAATAGGTGCTTTTTCCAGCTTTTCTTCACCAGTAGGTGCTTTTTCTAGCTTTTCTTCACTAGCAGGTGCCTTTTCCAGCTTTTCTATATAAGCAGAGGGAAACCATCCAGTACGCCCTTTACATTCTCCTTTGGACCACCCTGTAGGAGCCACCTGGTGAAATTAAGAAAGAAAATGGAGGGCGACAAAGCGTTAGGAGAAAGGACAAGGAAACAATAAAACTTCAACTTGAAATTTCAATTGGAATGGCCAAGTCACTTGTTTTACACTCTAACCGGTGCCAAGATATCTTTACTTTGGGAGGGATTTAAAAGAAGCAAGTTAACAACAAAAGAAAGTTCATTTCAGATGAATACAATCATTAAGAACGAGAAACTAAGAGTTATTCCGTAAGAATATATTTAATAGATCGGAATTCAAGACAGATATCAAAGCAACGCAACCACTAAACCACAAACATCTGGAGTAAATTTTAAAGCAGAAGGTAAGCAAAATTTAACACAAGGACACTAAATCCTCTCAATGAGAGCTTTAAGGTCTCCCAGTTCAATTTGTGGACAGAGTCAGAAATTTGCTTAATATGTACTTTCTGAATACACTATATAGTTAAAGACTCGTAGACTGGAATGTGGTGTTAATAATCAATGTTTTCATATTCATTTTGGGAGGTTGACCTGGCCGGGGTAATGAGTCATTCTTTCCAATCAAAATGGACAATTGCAAGGCTTTAACCTTCTTAAGAGAACTACAACTATGTTCCTCAGCCACGGTAATAACAATCCTTATAAGTAAAACTCACAATAGATCCACTCTTAGTCACCTTTTTAAGTTCATTGGAAACTTATGTGAAGGGTAAAAGAAAAAAGGAAAACATTGAGCAAGCTAAATATCCAGATTTGGCAGTACAACACAAGGTATGCAAATTTAAAGGTATAAAAAATTGAAGGCAACGATTAAATAAAATCTGAAAAACTAAAATGTTTTTCTGGTTTTGAATTACTTAACCTACAACCTAGGTAAATGAAATCATTATTCATTGGAGGAGATACCTGCGAAACCACAACGTAGTCATCAACAGAGAGGCTCAACTCCCCTTCACCTTGAGCATCAAAGGGGTGTATAACCTGCATATTTAATAAAGAGAAAACAAGAATAACCAAAGATAGCAAATTAATCTACAAAAAACATATAAAACAGAACCTTGTCCTAATGAATTACTACTTTCACACATAAAAAGAAAGCTCTGAAAAATGTATTATTAGATAGCTTCTCTTTTTTCCTTCCATTACATCCGCCTAGCATAATTTGCGCAACAAAGGATTTACATTCAACCTTTAAGCACACTGACTTAACATAGAAAAACCTTGAAGAAACACTACACTGGTGAAGTTTCACGGGCCATGCATTGATTATTACAGTGCAAGTTAGAGTATGAGATCCCAATATTCAAGTCAATGAAAATATTTCAATGTTTTTAGACCTGGCCAAGAGGATTGACTTGAGGGCAACAGGTCAAGGACAAAGGATCAAACTGTAATTGAACCAGTGTCAATCCATATTTTCATAAATAATATAGAATTTAAATATATTATGAGAACTAAAGAATCCACAAAACATATGTTGGTGTAATGTCAAATGGTGGAAAATTAAAAGGATGGGAGTTGGGAGCATGCTTTAATTAAATGGAAGGTTGACTGTTGACTAGCTATTGACCAATCAGCAACCATCAGGTCACTGAGTCCCATTCAACCAGGGAAAAATAGCTAAACCCAGCTGGATTCTAGATGGGCTGGATTTAGTGTCGTAACTGGACTGGTCAGTCATCAAGTCCGCAAGCTTTTCAGTAGGAACAGCTTGGCCATTTTGGTTCTGAAAACCATAATATTAAGAAATAAACCCTGTGTTGAGTAATGAAATCCTAAGAGGTATCTTAAATAGTCCTTTTTGTACTTTTGGAATAATTTAAGGGGAGAGGATGGTGTTCGAAGAAATATAAGACTTACTTTTGCAAAGAAAACATCGTATTTTCCATTACTTGTTACTTGATCATTTGGAGTAGAATCTTCAGGTGCTGCTAAGACATTCATAGTTTTCTCTGTGGTCCCTGATTGTGATGAAGACTCATTTAATTGCTCCTCCAGAATCATCTAATCTCAATAACATAAAACATCATTGAAATCATCATAATCTTTATCGAATGAAAATAAACCATAATGAATGTGACACTATTGATCCAAAACAGTGTATGCTACAATACTTTCACATTATTGTAATAATCATAAACAGTGTATGCTACAATGCTTGCACAGTCGAAGTGTACAGATACACACACCTCATCATACAACTTATCCAAGATAGAAAGAACATGTTGATGATAACACCTCTCCGCATCTACCTGAAAAAAGGTTTAATTTCAATTCAGGTCTTCAAGAAATTGATAAATTCAGTGAATAAATATAAACTAGTAGCTAAAGCAAATATAAACAAGAAGCAAGACTTTTGGATTATAGAATCTGTCTTCTATCATCACATTACCTCAGTGGAGTGAAAAACTTCTTCATCAAGGTAATAAGCAATAAGTTTTAAGGCGCATCGCTAGGACAATCAACCGTACAACACAACTTTAAATCCCTTTTTACGAAGTTAGAAGATCACAGCTTTTTGCCCATTTTCATAAAATTACAATTGGATGATCTTAATAGTAAACACTGAACAATTACGCAGATCTAAAGAACATGCCAACATTGAATACCAAAGATTATTAGCATCAACTTCAACCAACGATGATGTTTTCACTGTACTACTTAATCAGAAACAAGGTCCAACAGATAACTCAAAATACAAATGAAACTTGGGACCCAAATCGACTGGTTCATAATAGTTCACCAAATGCTACAGTATCTCACACAAATGGGTAACATGCAACACCAACAAGCAAATAAATGAATTCTTAGTTGACCTGATGACAAAAATAATAAGCTAACCTAACATCAAAACTTATAAGAAAAATAAATTTAATTTTTTCCCAACAGACTCATGACGTAAAAATGTCTGGTGAAAATTTTTTAAAATGAAGAATGGCATGTTATACCATAGTAAATAACCCTTGCGTAGTTATCTGTTGCTGCTGATCTTCAACTGCCAACATTGCAGCAGTTGCTTCTCTCCCAAGTGCCATCATTGTAGATTTCAGATCATTCAACCTTGTTTCTGCACCTCGAAGCCTGGTGCAATTCTCTGCTGTTATATCTGAATCTCGGGTCTTTGATCTAAGCCTCAATACCTCAGCTGCCTGATAGAAGCAAAAATACAATGATTCTACTTTTGGAATTTTGCAAGGCCATAGGTGCCTATTGCACACAAGAAGTTACCTGTGCTTCAACCTCTTGGCGAAGTTTGTCATAACGGTGTGTCAAGTGGCGAGCATCCTCCAAAGGGGCTCCTGTTATCAATGCTCGAAGTGGCTCAGAAACCTAAATATTGAAGAAAACCTGTGACAATTAGAAGGATGAAAGAAACGAAACAACCCTATGATCTTTGAAGGTAGCTTATTTTGAGAATTCAGACGCGTCAGTTCAAGTACACATGCATTGTACAGGGCTGAGTCCTTTTAGTTCTTACGATAGCAACAACCCTAATGGCAAGAGATAGAGGATGAACATGAGGATAGAAAAACCAAAAAAGACGGAAAAAAAAAGAAATACTAAGAACTGCTACTGCAAAGTACATCACTTATAGCACATCATAAATGTGATCCAGTTGTGGTTGACAATGCTTTCTTCCGAAACTTCCCTTACAAGCTTTGACTTCATAACACGGACAAAATCCATTTAGTATGCTTCACCAAGTATGGGAAATACATATCTATTCTAAATTGACATTTTGAAGCTCCCTATAAAATGGAATAATGTTTGTTTCCTTAAAAGCAACATTAACTAAGCATAAAGATGTAAATTCATCATTTGCACTCATATATTCATATAGCAAGAATCTCACTGCTCCATTTATAAGGTAGTTGTAAGTACACCTCAACTGCATATTTGACTTCTATTCATCACATAATCAATAAATTTAGCAGCATGATCACATTGATATGATTACCTGATCGCCTAAAACGCCAAGAAAAGTTTCGCTCTCATTTTCCATTAAATTATGAGAGGTACCAAATTGCAGAGTGGCTCTTGCAACATGAGTATTCACACTTTGGTTATCATCTCCATATTTGCAACAATCCTCAGCCAATTTTCTTGCTAAAAGAAAATAAATAAATGTAGAAGCTTCATCTATCAGCCTCATAAAGGCATTACAACACACGAGCACTATGATACCTACCTATTTCCATTTGCTTTGAAGTTGTAGATACAAAACTGCCAATACAACGGACGATATTCCTTTGATAATGCTGAGAAATTTCAAGATTCCGACCAAATTAAACAACTACTTGACATGCTAATGCATTTCGCCAGTTCAGGATCACGCAAATTGAATAAAAAAAACTAATGCATGGAGATACCTTAGCAGCTCTAGTGGAACTGTAGAGATTTTGAAGTTGCTGATAACACCGAAATTCAGCTTCGTCAATAATAACATCTTCATGACCGAAATGACGCAAATGTTTCAATATCGCCTGCAAATTAACAAATATCTGAACATTAGCACGTACGTATCATACTTTTGTTCATCAAGATTTAAAAGAACACAAAGATAGGCTTCAAAGTTCCATGGAAATCAACGAGATAGCAAGCATGAAAAGGAAAAATTTAGAGCTAAGAATTGAGGGGAAAAAGTAGAAAAAAGGGTCTGACTTGCTGTTGCTTAGCAACTTGCTCACGGAGCTTGGTGGCTTGCTTCTTAATGGCATCCATATTCGAAGATTAACAACCAGAAACTTGTCCAGAGCTCGTTTCCGAAAAAAGGGCCACGGATCTAGTGATTCCAAGAAGCGCCAACGTCATAGACGGGTTGGTTTTATACAGGTAACCGAAAGGCAAGAGTAAAGTGAATAACGTAAAGTGGTCCGGTCGAGAATTTTAGAGGAAAGCGCCTCGACTTTGGTCTCAGACGCTCCACGTGCTCCTTTGTACCAACTGTCGTTTTACTGTTCGTACATGAGTCCCACTACTTATTTTATGCAATTAATATCATATAATTTTTTTATATAATTGAAATTATTTATCAATGTTTAAAAATATTTTAGATAATATTAATTGTATAATTAACTTTTAATAATAAATTAAATATATCCTTCAAAATAATAAATTAAATATAGATGTTTATATATTAACCAATGATTAAAAAACTTTGATCTAATTATCAAAACTTTGAATCTTTTGATTTTATGATTTGTTTTTTAAATTTTCAGTTTGATTTATTTTAATAATTTTTATTGTTAAAAATTAATAAATTTATTAATTAATTAGTTAATTTTATAAATTAATAATAAATTAATAAATTTACATTTAATAATATTTTTAATTAAAATTTAAATTACTCAATAAATAAAGATAATTTTTTAATTTTTTAATTAATTTTACAATAGTCATTGAACATTTTAAAATTTAAAGAAAAGTTTAAATTTCAAAATATGAATATAACTATTTTTGTGTTGAGTTTGTCATTTATCACAATTTGGAGTGAATGCCTTAATAATTGGATTCCAGAGGATGCGGTCGTGAAAATTGACACATGTGAACGTGAACAACTGCTTTATCCTGTGGTTCAATTTTCTTTTGATTTGATTGCAGGCTTAACCTATTCTCGTAATTGATAATTGTGTAATATTTTTTATCAATTATAATAATAAAGTTCATTATAATTGATCGTTAATTTTTAATATAAATAATCTAATATTAAAATTAGTCTTTAAGTTATTTTGGTATAAAGACGGATAAATGTATAATGCATATATTTTAATTTTTTATTTTGTATAAGATATAACGTGATTAGAGGTCTAAATAATCTCTATAAATATATCCTTATGATAAAGATAAAACATTGAATGAAAAATAAAATTTTAAGAAAAATTGTGAATAATAAATTACTAAAAGATTTAAATATTTTTATTGTTTCGGACTCAATTTAAAGTATAAGTTTTAAATTAAATGAATTATGAGTTAAGCTCATGTTTAACAAAACTAAAAAGTATACTAAACTCACTGTTATGCAATATTTAAGACATGATTTTGAAAAAAGACCTACTCCCAATTTGTTTGCTTCCCTATTTACAAAGGTTGTTTTCGTTCTTGATGGTATAATACTCTCTTATGATTGGGAGTGACTTTGGAGTGTTGTTGTCTCTTACGATTGGGAGTGTCGGTTGTCGCACATTTTTAAGAAGTGAGTTCATATAACCCTTAAGTTATCTCTTTGAGAAATAATTAAGTGTTGTTAAGTTTAGTTGGTTGATCTTCCGCAAATCTTCTCATTTTTCTATTCAATTTCAAGCAATTCTAGTTCTTTCTAATAACTTATTTTGCTTTCTTCCTATTGAAGCATCAATTGTAAAGGTAGACGTGAAAGATCAAATTCTTTCCAATAAATAGTATTTCTTTTGTTGTTGAAGTAGTTATTTGTTTCGCTTCCTTCCAAATCACTTCTCTTTTTTAATTCTGACACTTGCTTATATCAATTGAATCACTGTTCAACTTAAGTTTTACTCTTGTATAAGTTTTGCTCTTAATTCAGTTATCTCATTTTTTGTACTTGTTATTTTCTAGAAATATCTTTTTTGAATTCTTAAACCTCTATGATATAACTCTTATTGTATGTATAAAAAAGCAATCATAAATTTCTGCAATATAACTCTTCCTCCTTAGGAATGGTTACAAATTGTTGAATAAATAATTCAAATGTACTTTTCATATAAAGATGATAAAATGATCTTCTAAATCTTCCTTTGTAATTTGGTTTATGGAATATGGAGAGAATGTAATAATAGGATATTCTCAAATTAGGATGCAACTTTTTATCTATATAATTAATCGAGGTTACAATTCATTATTAATAGCTATTAGAGACTATCTTTCATCTCTAGACAACTCTAAACCCTTTACATATAAGGTAATGTAAGCCAAATTTTATATGCTAGCTTGTGAGTCAATTGGTGGAATTATGTTCAGTACTTAATTGAATTTCTTACTACGTATGGTTTCCACTGTCTATTACTCTATGGTTTACCCCTTTTTAAAGGATGTTTCATGACTTTTTTCAATGATGGTTGTTAATTCCTTTTTTAAAAATATAATGCTTTTGTTATTCTCACTACTCCAGCCAGGCTTTCAATTTTCCTTATTAGTGCTTTCGTTTGATATGAGGAGTTTATGTACCTTTTTCCCTACTTGATTTCTAACAAGCTCCACTCATTCCAATATTTAGCACAAGTGGGGGTGGTGAATGCTTTCTAGCGAGTAGGGATAGAAAGGAGATCATTGTTCATCATAGTCTCCTTAATTAGCTATAAGGTGGCTTCCAAAGTCTTGCTATTCAAATTATAGTAGGTTAATTAAAGAGTTAAAATGACGAGGATTTTAACTACGTATCTATTAAATTATATATTTTGTTATCTTTATATTAAATTGCGGTACTTTGTTATATCAAATTCTATAACTTATTTCGGTTTATTTTCCTTTTTGCTTCAGACATTAAGGCCTTGTTCTATAAAGTTGTGGTAATAAAATTGTTAGAAAGAGCATATTATTGAATTGGTTTGATGAGGTGCTTACATTTTTTATTTGCTGGAAATTAAAAGTAAAATTTTTTGTAATGCCAAAGTTAGTGTATTTTAAGTTTCATTATGGTGGGGTATTGGAAAGACATGAAAGCAACAAATATGTTAGAGGCAAGATCAAACGGAAGAAGGATATTGATATTAACAAACATAGTATGTTAGTACTAAAATGAGAATCAAAAGATCAAAGACATAAAGTTGTATCTTTGTTTTACAAATTTCCACAAGAGTCAATGAGAGGCTTGAAATAGTTGAGCTTATATCATGATAAGGACATATTGTCGATCAACACATTGAATAAATTAAAAAACTACAATGCTAAAATCTGTTATGAGCATGGTTATGATAATCCTACAATTGATGGTGAAGAAATTGATTATGATGTCGACAATGAAGAGCGATTATTCCAAGTTCAGGTGGATCAAAATGGTGAAGATTTTAGTGTTATAGAGATGACTGAATATGAAAATGATGTAAGTGATGATGAAATTTATGCAAATGATGATGAAGAATATGTTACTTCAAGAGCTAATGAGAAGAAATATCAGAAGAAGGTAAGTAGTGGATTTAAATGTGATGGTGTTATTATAGATGGGGGATGGAAATTATTCAAATGATTCACAAAGAGAAGTAGAAAGTTCACAAAGGTGGTGTTGTGAGTATAAAGACAGTGATGCTGAAGTTCAATCACCAATATATAGTGATGATGGTGGGTGCAAAGTGTAGGACCTCGGCCTCTCGGGCCTCGCGTCCACAGGGCCTCGGCCTCTCGGGCCTCGTGCCCACTCGCTTGCAGATTTTGTTCGCTTTGGGCCTCGGCCTCTAGGGCCTCGCGCCCGCACGGTTTTGCTTTTCCCCTTCTGACCCGTAGGCAAGGGATGAAAAGTTTCCACAGGACTTCCCAGGAGGTCACCCATCCTGGTACTGCTCTGGCCCTTGCACGTTTAACTTCGGAGTTCTGATGGGATCTGGTGCGTTAGAGCATGGAAAATGCGTCTACAGTGGCGGAAGGTAG
>JAOSBK010000001.1:17916682-17931924 GCA_027568895.1 Erythroxylum shatona | reverse complement strand
GTACTTTTCATATAAAGATGATAAAATGATCTTCTAAATCTTCCTTTGTAATTTGGTTTATGGAATATGGAGAGAATCTAACAATAGGACATTCTTAAATTAGGATGCAACTTTTTATCGATATAATTAATCAAGGTTGTAGTTCATTGTTAATAGTTATTAGAGACCATCTTTCATCTTTAGACAACTCTAAACCTTTTACATATAAGGCAATGTAAGCAAAATTTTATATGCTAGCATGTGAGTCAATTGGTGGGATTATGTTCAGTACTTAATTGAATTTCTCACTACGTATGGTTTCCACTGTCTATTACTCTATGGTTTACCCTTTTAAAAAGATGTTTCATGACTTTTTTTAATGATGGTTGTTAATTCCTTTTTAAAAATTATAATGCTTTTGTTATTCTCACTACTGCAGCCAGGCTTTCAATTTTCCTTATTAGTGCTTCCATTTGATAAGAGGAGTTTATGTACCTTTTCCTTACTTGATTTCTAATAAGCTCCACTCATTCCAATAATTAGAACAGGGGGGTGAATGCTTTCTAGCGAGCAAAGATAGAAAGGAGATAATTTTTCATTATCATCTCCTTAATTAGCTATGGCTTCCAAAGTCTTGCTATTCAAATTATAGTAGGTTAATTAAAGAGTTAAAATGACGAGGATTTTAACTACGCATCTATTAAATTACATATTTTGTTATCTTTATATTAAATTATGGTACTTTGTTATATCAAATTCTATAAATTATTTCGGTTTATTTCCTTTTTGCTTCAGACATTGAGGCCTTGTTCTATAAATAAGTTGTGGTAATAAAATCCTTAGAAAGAGCATATTATTGATTTCGTTTGATAAGGTGCTTACATTTTTTACTTGCTGAAAAAAAAAAGTAAATTTTTTTGTAATGCTTAAAGTTAGTAAATTTTAAGTTTCATTATGGTGGCGTATTGGAAAGACATGAAAGCAAAAATATGTTAAAGGCAAGATCAAATGAAAGAAGGATATTGATGTTAACAAACTTCGTATGTTAGTACTAAAATGAGAATCAAAAGTTAAAAGATATAAAGTTGTATCTTTGATTTACAAATTTCCACAAGTCAATGAGAGGCTTGAAAGAGTTGAGCTTATATCATGATAAGGACATATTGTCAATGCTTTAACACATTGAATAAATTAAAGAACTACAAGGCTAAAATCTATTATAAGCATGGTTATGATAATCTTGCAAATGATGGTGAAGAAATTGATTATCATGTCGACAATGAAGAGCGGTTATTCCAAGTTCAGGTGGAGCAAAATGATGAAGATTTTAATGTTATAGAGATGACCGAATATGAAAATGATATAAGTGATGATGAAATTTATGCAAATGATGATGATGAATATGTTACTTCAAGAGCTAATGAGAAGAAATATCAGAAGAAGGTAGGTAGTGGATTTAAATGTGATGGTGTTATAGATGGGGTTGGAAGCAATGGAAATTATTCAAACGATTCACAAAGAGAAGTAGAAGGTTCATAAAGGTGGTGTAGTAAGTATAAGGACAGTGATGCTGAAGTTCAATCACCAATATATAGTGATGATGGTGAGTGCAAAGCCTCTAACATGAGGAAGAAATATGTTGTTTTTAATTAAAAAGTGGACATGAAAGTTAGCATGAAGTTTAAGGATGAGGTTTAGTTTAAGGAGGCAATATGAAAACATAAAAGATTTTTATTTTGAAGTTTGAAGTTGTCATAAAGTTTAAAGGCGAGGTTTGGTTTAGGGAGGCTATATGAAGTTATGCAATTACAAATGGATATGATACTTTAGAGACAATATCTGGTGTGAGAATATAAGTTATTTATGATTCACATTATCCTTTTAGGGTTTATGCTGGGTGGATTGGAAATGAAAAAACCTTTACAGTGAAGATATTTGAACACAAGCATACTTGTAAGAAAGTCTAAAAAAGCAAGTAACCTAGTAAGAAGTGGATAGCAAATCAATTCTTACACAAGCTTAGGAGGAACACGAATTGGCCAGTTAGCAAGATGATAGATGATCTTTAAAGGAAGTATATATTGCAATTGAAATGGGAAGCTATTATGATGTTATGAGGATCAACAAAAGGGCATTATATAAAATTATGGCCTTATAAACAAGAATTGTGGCAAGTTGATTTAAAGGCCAATTTATCATCCAAAATGAACTTGATGAAAATTTGGAAAGTTAATGTTTAAGAGGTTTTACATGGGTTTTAGTGCATTGAAGTATGGTTTCTTTAATGGTTATCAAAAATAATAGGGCTAGATGGATGTTTCCTTAAGACATTTCTTGAAGGTGTTTCGTTAGCTGCAGTTAGGCGTGATAGAAACAATAAGATGTACCATGTACATTGGGCTATGGTTGAGGGAGAGAATTACCAATCTTGACATTGGTTTTTAAGTCTTCTTGGTGATGATCCAAACATCAGTGGGAATTCATAGACATTTGTCAGCGATCAACAAAAGTTCAAAATTATAATCTTGGTACTGTTTATTAGTAAATGTGTTTTAAATTATTATACTTATATTATAATGTTTTATTTCGATTTTTTGTTTAGGGTTTAATAGATGCATCGAAAAAATTTTCCCCAGAAGCTGAGCATAGAAAATGTGATTGACATATGTATGTTAATTGGTCTAATTTGCATAGAGGTCAAACGTATATTATTTTGGAAAGAAGTTAATTACACAATAGAAGTGAAATTTGATGAAATAATAGAGCAGTTGAATAATGTATCGAAAAAGGATTACGATCACTTCAAAGCAAGGAATCCTAAGACTTTTGTGAAAGCATGTGTTAATACAAGGTCGAAGTGTGAAATTTTTCATAATTATATATCATAGACATTTAATGTATTCATCCGTGAAGGATGATCAAAAAGCCTTATTAATATGCTAGAGTGTATTCAAGTTGCTTTAATGAGTCAAATTTATGAAAAAAGAGATATGATGATCAAATCCACAGATAATATATGTCTGAAGGTAAGAAAGAAGATAAAGACTACACAATAAGAATTAGGGCATCATATCATTAGGAAAAAACGAAAATTTGAAGTTCAAAGTAATGCATTTTGCAAATAAGTTCATTATTGATTTGCAAGCAAGAACATGTCATTGTAGACTTTTGTATTTAACAGGAATCCCATATAAGTATGCATTTAATTGTTTATCAAATCAGAGGGAGGATATCAATGGCCATGTGAGTCGATATTACAAATGTGAATGTCATTTAATGAGTTATTAGTATGTCATAGAACTTCTTAACAGTCCAAAAGTTTGGCCAAAGATTGAAAACTTGCAATCTATATTTCCTTCTTTGATTAAAAAGATGCCTAGAAGACCTAAAAAGGCTAGAAAAGGGATAAAGATGAAGAACCATGGGATCTAAGTAAGTACAGCAAAGTTGGAGTAATCATGAGATGTCATCATTGTTTTGAAGTTGGTTACAATAAAAGAGGATGCAAAAATAAGGACTAACCTTTGAGACAACCTGAAATTGCTAAGATAATTTTATACTGATTCATAATTGTGTTTATGATAAATGTTCTTTAAATATCCAATCATTCACTATAAAATATACGTGTATAATATAGAGAAAATGAGGAAGAACACCGAAAATTTGACATTTACATATAACATTGACAGTGATACAAGAAGATAAGGTAGACAATTCGTATTTACAGGATCCAACACTGCAACATCTATCTTAAGAAGGAAGAAGAGGGTGGTGAGTGAATATTCAATTTTGGTTCCATCAATCTTTTAAATATTATAAACATTTATGTGTATACAAACCATCCAAGGATATGGAGTAACATTTGAAAAAGTTAATGGGGAACATCTATTTTACGGCTTATTACTAAATTACAAATTTTGGCTAATTATTTATCTTTTATTCCTAGTTGGTCATAGTATGCTTTATTTATTCCTAATTGGTAATACTATACTTGAATGCTTTATAGATGGGTGGAAGTCAATTTCAAGTGTTCGAACCAACTCAAGCTTCTCAAAATATAAATGCACAAACAAAAACTACAACCTGGAGGAGATACAAAGTAAAGGCCAAAAATCAACTCCATCAAAATCTCAAACTAATGATGGTGAATGAATAGCAAAATGAGCCATGCTTAAACTATATGTTATGATTTTGATATGTATTTGAACTGTATGTTGTGATATGGATATAAAATATATATTTGGACTTTGTTCAGTGATTTGGATATTGATAGGGATGTTTAGTTATATTGGATAATTGATTTGAATATAGATAGAAATGTTAGACTGTCTTAGATAATTGATTTAGATATGGATAGAGATGTTTGATTGTTTTGGCCACATAGAATATTAGACACTCTCAGTTGCCACACATTATATGTCCAGCTTAACGAAGATCTCTTATGTGCTTTTCATTAAAAAAGGATTTTTTTTTTCTTTTAGGAGCCATGATTTCCTTATTAGTAGATTAGCATTACCAGTGCTTCAATAAGAAAAGAATGACGTAAACTAAAAAAATATAGCTACAAAAATCAAAGCCTATTTAAATATTGATAATGTCAACTTAGATGTACAAAAGTAACATGTTTTAACTATTACAAATTTCCTATGCTCGTAATGAGCTTAGGCAAAAGACTAAGAATATAAGAACAAGGACCATCACATGGTCAAGCAACAATAAGTGATCTCTCATAATCAGATACAATGAGAACAAATCATGTACAAAACAGGGGTCTATCATATGTAATTCTTTCCTATTATGTTTTACTCTTTCACATATTGCTACATTATAGGTTCATATTAAAAAGCATCATATACCTATGTATATAGTCACATGGAACCTTCAAAATAAAAGTAAAAACACAATATCAAGCTTATATCAACAATGTATATTGTGGGTAAAAGTCTTAACACATTGTATAGAAGATGTCTGATAAAATTTTTTACAATAACAAAACCTCAACTCTTATACCAAGGTTACATACTTACAAGACTCCTGCAATTTAAATGATCATTTTTCAGTTATATAACATTAATATCATATAAGCTACAATTGAAATATTCATAATGCATTATTAAAAAATAAGGCCAATACTCACATTTGTATTATTACATTGATAAAAATATTGACCAATATTAAGCTTAATATTTGATATCCTTAGCTTCATCTTATTATTACAATTGGGATAATCAATAGGAAATCTGAAAAAAATTACTCAAGATAACAATTTCCATATTATATCTAAATATAATAACAATAAAAATTAATAATCTATTTTTACCATTGAACATAATTCTTTCTCTTCGCAAAATTAAAATTATTTCTTTTTAGCTTCTGCTAAATTGTTGAAACAACAATAAATTGCATTTTTGAATCCATTAACAACAGGTCTACACTCTTCCTATGTCAAAGTATATATTAGATGTAGTTAGAATAAAAGCCACGTATATTTTACTTGCATCCTTCTTTTGTAATACCACAAGTATGATTAACACATATTCATATAACTACTACAATACTTAGTGGAAGGCTACAAATAAAATAATAGCTTGTGACAAACAATGGATAGGATTACAAAACAAACCAATACTATAATTACAGGCTAAATTTGCCAATTAACTAATAGGATAATCTTATTAGGAAACTCTTTGCATGACTTAGGAGTGGAAAGCTACGTTGATACATATGGTAAAATAATCAATAGCAAATAAAATGAATGTATGACCACTTGATGCAAGTGGATTAATTGGACCAATAAAATCAATTTCCTATATTAAAAACTTTGACTGTGAAAAGGATGAAGTTAGGTAGATGTTGCACTATCATGCATTCTCATCAATGAATTCAAACCTAAAAGCCTTATAATCATTATTGATAACACCCTTCATTTAACCTAATTTTGAGTTGTGAAGATGACCGATTGTAAAATATATATTAGAATGGATATATCCTTGGGATAAGCCTCAATCTTCACATAGTGTATGCTAGAACATAGCAAGATCATTCAATAAATAAATATCTTGATTCATTCATTGAACTTCTTACTTAGATAATAAATGAATTTCTCCTTACTTTGGTTTCATCATGTTTGTACGAAACTACAACATCCACTCACAAATGGATTTAACTAAAAGATGAAGTAAGCTCATAATGATTGCAAGAGCGAATTTAGCTAAAATTACAAGAATTGCTCACAATGATTCAATTTTTATAAGTAGATGTCAGAACTGGAAAAAAAGAAAAGAAAAGTGATAATGTCTCTACCTCTACTATGGACAGTTTGACATAAAGGAACAAAGTAGATTATTGGAAAGAGTTGGAATTGGTTGAAATTGCATAGAAGAATGAGAAGATCAAACAACCAAGTTCAATAACATTGAATTATGTTTCAAACACATTAACCTAGGGTTAGCTCACCTAAAAAACATAGGAGATTATTATACTATTAAGAATAAAAGACGACAATTGTAAATGGGGAAGCAAACAGATTGGGAATATGTTTTATTTTTATTTTATTTTTAAATAAATAAGTTGAAAAATAGGGACACAAGTTAGACACATGGCATGTCAAAAAATCAGAAATGGTTTTCCACGTCAACAACGTTAACAAGAAATTTAGAATATGGTTATTTTTGTAATAATTTTAAAGCGGAGGTATTTTAGCATCGCTGGGCTAGTATTGCAAAATTGATGAAAGTTTAAATTTTTTTATAATTAACCCTTTTGACAATTAGATTACTTGTTTGGTTAAGAATCAAACATACAGCGCCATGACTAGAAATAAAGTCAAATTGAGTAAGTGCATAACCAAATTTTACAAAATTAAAGGCTAAGAGCTTGTTGCCTTACAAGGCTCATCAAACCCTATAAATCTTTATAAGAAGAATGATAACTTAAAGGAGGATGCATATAAACCTTTTACGATAAATCACCATAGAAAATTATTTTTTACATCCATCTAGAAAAGTTGTCATTTCCAAACTACAATAATAGCTAATAGACTACGAACAAAGGTTAATCGAGCCACTAAAGTAAAAGCTTCTTCACATTGTATGCCATACTTTTGAGTATATATCCTTTGACTACTAAACAAGCTTTGTAACATTTAATAGAGCCCATCGTGATGATTTTTAATTTTGCAAACCCATTTGCAGCCAATAGGTGTCTTCTTATAAGATCATCTATATCTCAAATATGTCTTGTTAACACTTAGGTTAATACCTTAAATATACTTGATCATGCTCAATTCATTAACCATTCTAGCTTTTTCCTCAAAACAGACTTTCGAGTCTACTTTGGATGATCATTATGACAAGAAAAATGGCGTATTTCTATAACACTTCCTTCTAGACAATTGTTCATCTGTGCCTTAAGTTTCTAATGACACCAAGATCATACAATTTGGTTCATTATTCTATGAATTATGCTCAAAATACTATAAATTGAGTAAATTTGAAATTTTGGCTAGGGCATGACATGCATTCAAGTTGTATTACTCAAATCTCTCAATTACAATAACCAAAAATTACAAACTTCATACCAATTGAAAGCTATGAGAATAAGCTACAAATTTTGTGAAGATAACTTTATCTTATTCAGCCTTCGTCAATACAGCTTATTTGATAACAACAGGACCTAATTTATGTCTCAGGTAGTGCTACAACCTAAGCCAAAACTCAATTTTAAGCTAAATTTGAAGACCCTTAAGGATAGAATTCAAATTCAATTTCTTATTAAAAATTGTAGCCAAATTACTCTAGTTTAATTTAAATCAAGAATCATCTTATTTAGAAATATACAGATCAAAATATAGCCAAAATACCGAAGCATGATCAGTAAAACCATTCCAATTAACAATATTCCAACACACTCACCATTTTCATCAAAAACTTTTCACTCAATCTTTTTCCGAATGGATTCAGATGTTCATAAATTTTGGTGGAGATGAAGAACAATGTGTTATGAGTCTGTTGGTTTAAGTCTCGTGTCATTTGAATGTCAAGAGAAGAAGTTATAATAAAAGGAACAAAGGATGTTCAAAGAAAACACTACAGCTAACATGTTCCAGCAATCTTCTTCACCAATATCACATTCATTTCATTCTAATTCAAGCATCATTCTTATATAATTTGACCTTCCATAAAACTCAGATTATCTCTTACTTCTTAGGCTTTCAATTCAGCTGAAACTTCAAATTAAATCAAGCATCCATGCAAGCAAAATTCATCACCAACTTAAGATGAAAACAAGTTGATTTTGGACAGCAAGATGAAGGTAGCTTTCAGCTAGTTTTCTTGGCTATTTTGTGAGAGGTTAAGGTGTGAATTTTGTGTACCAATTTAGCTAGGGAAAATAATAAAATACAGAGAAAATTTTGAAGCAATTTTGGTGGAGGAGATGAGGGAAACAATAGAAATGTTGCTGCTGGAATTTCCTTCATCAACATGCTAGGTGTTACCATTAAAGCACAACACTTGTCCTAAGGCATTTCTTACATCTACCTAATCAAGACGCTGCCATTAATCCATTTAAAATGCTGCCATTATTTACCAATTAATCAATCTATACGTCTTATTATAATTAGTCCACATGTCACACAATAATTGGTCCATTTGTTATTTAATTACTAGTCTATTTGTCACATTAACTATACCAAATGTCACTCAATTTAAGGCTTAATCATCTAAATTTTTCAGGTATCAATTTATCCTACCACTTAACATTTGTCCTAGTCCAAATGTACATTTTATTTCATCAATCTCCCAATTAATCATAATTAATTCCAATTCACGAATTGAAATCCAATCATACCAAAATTCAATATATACCAAATCACAATTCACATAATTTTGACTTAACATTTTTCATACCCCAGGACATGTCAATTGAATGTCATTTGTCTAATTTACAATTCATGTGAGTATGCTCATAGCATGCCTTTAAATATAATTATAATAATCATGTCACAATTGTATTAGTTTTGCCATGCATGCTGACACTTATATAAACCATTGGTCTAACTCTCTAAATATCTCAATCATTTGAGAGATGGGATGCTACAATAAATCTACACATCACTTAAACCAATTGAGAAAAGAATGTATATGCATGACATAGGATTAGGTGCTAATTTATGCTATGCAACTAATCAATTTATTGTAGTTCAGTGACATAATTATTTATAGCTATTCTTTATCTTATACATATTTAGATATATATGATAAAGTTTATGGGATAAATATACATTGCAAATAAAATTATAACGATATCATAATTATGAGATTCATATTGCATTTTTGTATTATCCCTAAATTGTTCTTAATCATTGTTATACTAAAACTGGATATTAATAAAATGAAAAATATTAATACACATTATGTTTTCCTTATGAAGGAAATAGTTAATCTCGTAGACTAAAGTATGGAGATATTTAAGTAAATATGTGAGTACTTGTTAGAGAATAAGTTTACTGAATTGACCCCCTCTAAGAATTACATTTGGAACACTACTTGTATGTTTATAGAAATTCTCATTGTGATAATTATATAAGTGATCTATTGATTTGAGATCTCCAAACTATCTCATATAAAGATTATTATATTTTGATACTACTTATGCATATTCTAGTCACGAGTATCTCAGTCAATAGCAATTGGATATAGTATGAATTATATGGAGGTAGCTATGTGGTTAATATAGAATTCTTTACCCTAAAGTAATTAGGGAGAATGTTTTGTTGTTCTCGATTAGTATTGATTTGAAAAATTCTTGGCCAAAGTGGAATGACACTTTAAAAATAGTTTTCAAATATCATTAATCAAATCAATTACTAGAGAATTAACATGATTAAACTCAAATATAGTAACAATAATTTCATGCTCTATGTCTAATCAGAACATTATATGATGAAAACATTGAATTATACAAAAAATAATGTACGAAAAGATTAGTCGAAGCCACTTTGACATTCTTAAATATTGGATAGTCATGATGTGTTGCCATATGTCAATCTTGATATATGGATATAAATGATTTAATTAGATAACTAAAGATAAATTAAAAGAGTTTAATACGTTTAATCCTAAATATGATATAGGGTTATAATTTATATCCATTGTAAACATATATAGGAACCTAATGGGTTATACATAAAGAACAAGTTAATGTGAGAAAATGTATTTTAATCAAGTTGGACTTGCAGATAAAATTTGATAAACTTTATGATTAAATATGAGATATTTAATAAATAATGATCAATATGATATATTGGATCATAGTTGAATAGAATTGGTTTTTACTTAGGATTAATTATAATTCTAATTAAAATTTAATTAAAATTAGAATTAGAATTAGAATTTAATTTCTAACTTTAACTAAATTGCTAAAATGTCCAAAACCTATTATAAATAAGTTTAGAAGATGTTATATGGATACCATTAAAGGTCGACTTTTTGTGCAGTTTCGGTGGTTGAGATAATCTGATTTCAAAAAAATTGAGGGAAATGACAGAAAAAGATCAAGCTTTAGAATAAAGTACAAATTAAAATTCATGCTTTATTATGATTTATATATTAATCATTTTATATAATTTAAAATAATCTTGACTTTCGGGAAATTAAAACAAAAAATTTCGTGTTTATTATATTGTTCACAAGATCATATCCCGCTTCAATTTTTTAACATCGGTAACTAAATCGGCCACATATATTGGGTCTATGTAATGGGGTGCTTTATTGTCAAAGTTATGGAGCTTTGTCTACTAACCACTTATGGTTATGGAATCCTGCTACTAAAAGAGATTATCATCTTCCAGCTTCTTCTGGACCTCGTTATGGTAGGTTACATAGTTTTTGTTATGTTTAGATGCCACATGATTTCTCAACATTATGAACTAAATCAACCAAGGATATTGAGTCCATGTAATGGTATGCTTTATTGTCAAAGTTATAGAGATTTGGCTCCTAACTGTTTGTGGCTATGGAATCATGCTACTAGAGAGATTTAAACATCTTCCAACTTTTAAACCTCCATATGGTAGGTGTTAGACCTCAAACTCCTAGATAGTGGAATCATGCAGGCATTGACAAGCCTTTACCAATGTTTGACACATGAAAGAACGTAACAACCCAAAGACTTGCAACGAAGCAAGGACAAAAGGGGGCAATGCATTGGGATGCATTAGCGAAAATCTTAGACGAGATGCAAGATCAGATGTGAGACTAAAAGAATGCTTGAAATGGACATCATGTGGAAGGTTAGCTAGATCACGAGCATGACGATGGCATGCAAGAGTTCCAAGGTAAATTAACAAGTTAGATCAAGCATGGTATTAGTTTTGATAGAGTTTCAAACCTTGTATAAGTTTACTTGGCTATGGATGGGTTCTTGATGGACTAGAAACTTAATGTGTGCTCAAATAGACAGACCATGATTAATGGAGTTAGCATGGGAAAGCATTAAATAAACTAGTGTCCTATTGGTTTGGATGACTCATCATCAACAGATAGACATGAGGAGTTCTTGATGATGTGGTAGATAAGATCGTAGTGGATGAACATTTGCTCTAAAAGATAAAGATTATATGGAAGGATCGTTTAAAATAGAGGAGATTTTTATGGATATGGATAGATCATTTCTAGATAGATGTAATCTTTTATCTTATTATTATAATGTAACTTAATCCTATTGGATAGAATCCTAATTGGATGGGGATGTCATTCTATTGGTTAGGGTAATGTAATCTGATAAGGGTAAGATAGGATAAGTTGTGATCTTAACTAGTAGAATTCTATTAAGAACTTGGTCACCTAGAGATGCCTACAAATAGCTCATTTGAGTTTTGCTCGAGAGAGAGGGAGATTGAGAGAGCATTCTTTTTATACTTTGAAAGAAGTAAAAAAGGTTGCCTTTTGGATGTATCTCCTTCTTGTTCTTATTGTTACCATAAATATTTAGTTCTTTCGAGTTTTCTTGCAAGGCTGTGAGAGTGAAGCGCTACAAATTGGTGAGGCACTAGAGAACAAGTAGGTTGGTTGACGATCAAGAGGCAAGACTGAGTCGTGCTTTAACAAACCTGAGTGAGATTGTCATGTAAAGGGATTGGCACAACTAGCGAACAAGCTGGTGTTTGAAGGAAAACCTTTGTAATAGTATATGGTTTTCTCTAAGTTGCTCAGATCCCACCTGATTTTTCAAGACACATATTAAGTACATGTAATGGTGTGCTTTATTATCAGCAACAAATGTTAGAGCTATAGAGATTTGACTCGTAACCATTTGTGAATATGGAATCCTACTACTAGAGAGATTTAAACATCTTCTGGCTTATGGATCTTACTATGGTAAGTTACATGGTTTTTGCTGTGATGTTTAGATCCAGCCCGATTTTCCAACATTACGAACTAAATTGGTCATGCATATTGAGTCCATATAATGGTATGCTTTATTCTCAAAGCAATAAATATCTGGCACCTAACCATTCCTGGTTATGGAATCTTGCTACTAGAGAGATTTAAGCATCTTCCAACTTTTGGACCTCATTATGGTAGGTGTCACAATGGTTTACTTAGGAAATAAACTTATACCGCAAGTTATGCCTATTCCTTTGCATGACAATCTCACTTAGGTCCGTTTAAGCGAAACTCAACTTCCCCACACGAACATTGACCAACAAAATCTTATTCTCAAATACCTTATGACTCTTATAGTGTTTAGCTCTCACATTCTTGTAAGAATACTACATAACCAATAGTAATTAAAGGCAACAATAAACATAAAAGAGCTTCACTAAAAGTTAACCTTTATTATTTCTCCAAGAGTATACAAAGAAATGTTCTCTTTCAGTGTGTTCCCCTCCCACTTATCTATATTAAAGAGCAAAACTCAAATAAGCTATTTATAGGCACCTTTAGTTTGATGGCCAAGTTACAATACATATTGCTATTTGAAATGAACTAACTAGATCACATCTATCCTCGTCATATTACTTTATACTAATCAATTGGATGACATCGTCATCTAAATAATACTTTATGTGATAAAATTTAGCTACATTACAACTAACAAGTTAATATATTACATTTAATGAGGAAAGATACAAAGAACTCTACTATTTTCACATGAATCTCTCACATAGTCTTTATCTTTTAAAGCTTAAGCATATCTACTGTGATCTACATCTTTCAAGATATCCCTTTGATCTCTATCAATTGATGATGAGCTATACAAGCCCAAAACTTTTCATAATATACTGATTCGGTCCAATGCTTACCTATGTCAAGTCTATTAGTCATAGTTTGTGTAAAGTGCTCACTGCCTCCTTCATGTATGTGAGCTAACCTTTAATTCAAGGCCAATCCAAGTTATCTTTTAGTCTTACATTCAAATTTTCCATCTCATAGAAGATGTGTTTCTACACAGAGCCTATCACTGGATCCTGAGCTGTGAAGAAGAAGGTCATGTCATCCTCTATTTTGATGCTACTGCTTATAAACTCTTAAAAATTATATCTATTCCACAAGAATTGAGGACTTCAACCATTGGAGGAGGGGTGCCACATCTGGAACAGTATCATAACCAATCTCTGGCAATTAGTTTGGGAATTGATACGAGGCAGAGCAATGAGTTCCATGTGTGGGTTATGGGGTAGATGATATCAAACTTGGTTGGCTAATATTCAAACTTGATTGGCATGGTTGGCACTGAAATAATAAAACAAGAAGGATGGTTGGCCAACTTAGCCGACCATATCTTCATTCTCCTGCCTATAACTAGGCAGGAGATGAATGAAGAGAGGGCAAGCAAACAGAAGAGAAAAAGAGAGAGTGAGGTGAGAGAGAAAAGAGAGAAACAAAAATATTATGTATATTTTTTGGTCTAGTTTTTTCTTGTAATTCTCCAGTTTTCTCAATAGTAAACGTCTTCTATCCTTGCGTATGATTTTTATCCTAATTTGGGGGGTTTTCATGTAAAATTTGTATGTTCATTACTATTCTTTCAGTCCTATTTAGTTGCGAATTTGTTCTAATCTGATCTATTTTCACAATAAGTGGTATCAAAGCGAGGTTAGAAAATTACGACAAATTTTTTGGCGTAATTTGTTCGGAGTTCCAGTGAGCACAGTGAAAGTTGATAAATAGTAACCTCAAAGGTGAAACTGTTCATTCATTTAATTCTGCATTAAACTATGCAGTTACTGTAATTCAATACTATTCACGTGTACAGTACTATTCATATATATGATACTATTCACAAGTATGGTTCTATTCATACATACAGGAACTATTCACGTGAAATAGTGAGAGTTAAATTCTATTCGTGATAGAAACAATGGCAGCAAAATTTGAGATTGAGAAGTTCACTGGGAGTAATTTGTTATTGTGAAAGTTGAAGATAAAGGCAATCTTGAGGAAAGATAATTATCTGGTTGCCATTAGTAAACAGCCAGCTAGAGTCACAGATGAAAAATGGAACGAGATGGACTAGAATGCTGTAGCTAATCTTCACCTAGATTTAGCTGATAAAGTATTATCCAGCATAGAGGAAAAGAAGACTGCAAAGGAAATATGGGATCACCTCACAAAATTGTACGAGGCTAAGTCACTCCACAACAAAATTTTTCTGAAGAGAAACTATACACTTTACGCATGGAGGAATCCACTTCGGTGATGGAGCACTTAAATATTTTAAATACTCGATTTTCCCAACTCACATCATTGGGACACACAATAGAGATAAGTGAACGTGCAGAACTTCTACTCCAAAGTCTACCAGATTGGTATGATCAACTCGTCATCAATTTAGCAAACAACACAGAAACTTTAGTCTTTGACAATGTTGTAGCTGCTATTCTAGAAGAAAAGAGTCGACGCAAAAGTAAGGAAGATAGGCTGGTAACTTCACAACAAGCGGAGGCCTTGGTGATGATGAGAGGAAGATCAATAGAACGTGACTCAAGTGGGAGTCATAGTTATGGTAGATTAAAATCCACGAGTAAGAAGAATTTTAAGTGCCACAATTGTGGCAAGAAAGGGCACCTAAAGAAGGATTGTTGGAATCTGAATAAGAAAGATTCTATTCCTCAAGAAAATGCAGCAATACTTCAGATGATGGAGGTGCAATGGTCTATGAAGCAACAACGACTATTAAAGGTAAGGGAAGATTTGTTGATGTATGGCTTCTCGATTCAGCAGCTACATTTCATATGACTTCTCAAAGAGAATGGT